>JAQNDB010000295.1:0-100138 GCA_029204045.2 Tillandsia leiboldiana
CCTGCGTTCGGGATCTGGATCATCTTGCCCGATCCGGATCGGCTCCAACTTTTTCTTTAGAAAATTTTAGAGAAATTCAAGAAAAACCAGAAAAAGATTGTAAGCGCAAATGTGTATCAACTTTAAACAAAATCATCGTTTCATACAACAAGAATTAGATTATGCCAAATCTATCAATAATATCCAAAAATGAAACGAAAATTTACAAAAATTAAATCCCTTAAAGTTGAACACCTTCAATCACATCTAACTTGATCTTATGAGTAATGCCTTTATCAAATCATCAATTCAGTAAAGAAAATGAAATACAAGATCAATAGATGTTTGAAATCCCAAATATAATAGATAATGTATCTAGACAATCTGTTGAAGAGAGTGGCTCTTTGAGCATCTTTCTTTAAAAACCCACCTTATACCAACCTTGAAATTTGACAGAGTCAAGTATTTCAACATGCATTTTACTTAATCAAAAATTTGAACAACCATGCTTGGTATACATGTGGTAGCTGCACACAATACTCGGACGACCGAGGTGGTAGCTCTTTCCTCCATGTGGTGGTAGTTTTCACACTCCTCATTGGGATGTAACTCTTTCCACATCGTTTGAGCATTTTACCTTTTCTAAGACTCCCCCTCAATTGGCTATCAATTATTTAAGATATAAAGTATTCAACCAAATATTGATCTCGATTTCATACTCGACTAAGCAGTCAAATAAGATAATGACTATACCAAGAGATCATAGAGAGAGAGAAATTGACTTTGATCACTTTAGAAGATGATTTAATTAACATAAATAATCATTGCAACAGTGAAATATTATGATGGCAAAAGCATAATAAATTTCTAAATGTGCGAAAAGATGCAATTAAAGTCAATTATGATCTATGCTCAATTAATGTCCTATGAACAAACATAGATAATGAACAAAACAAAAACAAATACAAAACCTATCCTAAGCAAGATTTCAAAAAGAGGATTATTTCAAGGAAAGCATCCCAATTGCTTTTCGTAAATGAATAAAACGTTTTTGATCCAAAGGTTTTGTTAGAATGTCAGCTATTGATCCTCAGTTGAAATATATGAAAGTTGAAGAGTATTTGATTCAACTAGCTCTCTAAGAAAATGATATCTAAGTTCAATATGTTTTGTTCTAGAGTGCAACACAGGGTTTTTAGAAATGTTAATTGCACTAGTGTTGTCACAAAGTATTGTTACCGAAGATGCTGAAATGCGGAAGTCGCTCAATACGCTTTTCATCCAAATGAGTTGAGTTGAGCAACTTCCAGCTGAAATGTATTCCGCTTCGGCAGTCGAGAGTGCTATGCAGTTCTGCTTTTTACTGTGCCATGCAACAAGGCAATGGCCAAGATAGAAGCATGCACCACTCGTGCTTTTTCCGATCATCCACTGATCCTGCCCAATCGGCATCTGAGTATCCAACAATATCCAAACTTGTTCCCATAGGATACCAAATTCCGAAATTAATTGATCCTTTGATATACCGGATGATCCTTTTCACTGCTTTCAGGTGAACCTCCTTTGGTGCGGATTGATATCTCGCGCAAATCCCAACACCAAAAGATATATCCGGGCCACTAGCCGTGAGGTAAAGTAGACTTCCAATCATACTTCGATACAGTTTTCTCGTCTACATTCTCACTATGTGATTCACTTCCAAGTCCCTTGTGGCTAGTTCCCATTGGAGTCGGAAAATCTTTACAATTTTCTAGATCAAACTTTTTGACCAACTCCATTGCATACTTGGATTGACTCAAGTGAATACCTTCATCATTTTGTTTAATTTGCAATCCAAGGAAATAAGTCAATTCGCCCATCATGGACATCTCAAATTCGCTTTCCATGGTCTCCGCGAATTTAGAAGCATCGTTATCTCTTGTTGCGCCAAATACAATGTCATCGACATAGATTTGTGCTATAATGAAATTGCTTTGATAATGCTTCACAAAGAGAGTCCTATCAGCTCCCCCTCGAGTATAGCCCTTCTCCAAAAGGTGCTTTGTTAACCTTTCGTACCATGCTCGCGGTGCTTGTTTCAGACCGTAAAGAGCCTTTTTCAAACGAAAAACATGGTTAGGTTGTTTATGATCTACAAAACCTTTCGGTTGAGCCACATAAACTTCCTCATTAAAAACCCATTTAGAAATGCGCTCTTAACGTCCATTTGAAATAATTTAATTTTAAAATGACAAGCAATAGCGAATAGTATACGAATGGACTCGAGTCTAGCTACAGGGGCGAAGGTTTCATCAAAGTCTATACCTTCTACTTGAGAGTAGCCTTGAGCAACTAATCGTGCCTTGTTCCTGATGATAGTACCATCCTCATTTTTCTTGTTCTTGAAGATCCATTTGGTACCTATCACATTGTGTTGCTTTGGAGGCTTCGTTAATTCCCAGACTTTGTTTCGCTCAAATTGATGGAGCTCTTCCTGCATTGCTTTAATCCAGTAGTCATCCTGAAGAGCTTCATCTATGTTCTTTGGTTCGATTAAAGATACGTAGCAAGCGAATCCACAAACCAACTGCCTCCGAGTTCTGACTCCTTCTTGTGGATCTCCAATAATATTCGATTCCGGATGATCCTTGGAGATTCGTAACGTTTGTTGAAACGGAGTACTCGGAGATATATGAGATGATTCCTGCACATCAGATAAACTAGAAGAACCATTAGATGCATCATTAATATTGGAAGTATTATTATGAGAAGATGCACTAGCAGGAGAATCATCATCTAGAGAGATATCGAGGGTAGATTTTCCAGTTCCAAAGTGAAAAGCTTCATCTACTTTAACATTTATAGATTCTACGATCGTCTTAGATTCAATGTTAAATACTCGATATGCTCTGCTATTCGTAGAATAACCCAAAAAGATCCCTTCATCACTTCGAGAGTCGAACTTTCCAAAATTTTCACGGTCACGTAAAATGTAACATCGACTCCCGAAGACACGAAAATATTTGATATTGGGTTTTCTACTAAACCACAGCTCATATGGTGTATTTAAAGTTCCTGGGCGCAAGTAAACTCTATTAATGACATAGACAGCGGTGTTCACATCTTCAGCCCAAAAATGTAGCGGTAAATTCCGGCTATGAAGCATCACACGCGCCATCTCTTGAACAACCCTGTTCTTGCGCTCAACAACACCATTCTGCTGAGGTGTATAGCGTGCCGAGAATTCATGTTTAATTCCATTTGAAGTGCAAAAATCAATGAATTTTGAATTTATGAATTCTCCACCTCTATCACTTCTAACACGAATGATCTTTTCATTCTTTTCAATCATAATACGATGGCAAATCTCATGAAAAGAGTCAAACGTATCAGCTTTCTCTTTTAAAAATGCTACCCAAGAAAACCGAGAGAAATCATCAACCAATAAAAAAATGTACCATTTACCTCCCAAAGATGGTTGACGGGTCGGCCCCATTAAGTCCATGTGCAAAAGTTCCAAGGGCCGTTTTGTACCAACGTGGTTCAAGTTCTTGTGTGCAGTCCTAGACTGTTTTCCCTTTTGGCAACCACCACACACAATGTTTTGTTTAAATAAAAGCTTTGGAACCCCCTTGACCACGTCCTTGCTTGAAATTCTAGTAAGTCCCTTAAAATTTAAGTGACCTAGCCTTTCATGCCAAAGAGTTTCATTATTCAAAGCGGCTAAGTTACAATTTTCAGAAAATTTATTAGGAACAACATAACAATTGTTTTCAGATCTAACCCCTTTTAGAAAGAAGACATGGTCCTTATCAGTTACAACGCATTCAACAGATGAAAAGTTAACTGAAAAACCATTGTCGCAAAGTTGACTTATGCTTATGAGGTTAGTCTTAAGGCCATCAACAAATAAGACGTTTTTCAAAATCGGGCCATCTGGAATAGCTACCGCCCCTCTTCCAACAATTTTGGAAGATCGACCGTCTCCAAAAACAACGTGTCCTCCGGAGATTTTCTCAAGATTTTGAAAACTATTTTTGTCACCGGTCATGTGACGGGAACACCCGCTATCCAGATACCAAGACGAACTATCATATGCATGCAAGGAAACATTGGAAACAAGACAAGGGAAAATTTCACATTTGCGCACCCAAACCCTTTTGGAGTGCGTCGGTAATGGTCGTGAAGTTATATGCCTAGGTGAAGGCATCTTGTTATAGCGATTGTTGTTCCTTGATGAGATCGTCTTGCGCGATGAACTACCAAGTCTCTTTTCATTTGAAAAGTTTTGCTTTGATTTTCGGGGAGGAGCCTTTTTGGTAGTTGTTGCAAGAGGTCCTTGAGATGAGCGTTCGACTCCCGTCTTGCAATATCTTCTTATGTGCCCTGAAACACCACAACGAAAACATACCTTAGATCTTGATGATTCTGAAGAGGATGAAGTAGGCTTGTTGTCGTTGGTTGTCATGATTTCCGGTGTCGGAGAAGGAGATACCGACTGAGGCACAAAGACTGTCCCAACCGAACTAAAATTGTCTTTAGTTCGATTGTATCCGAGGCCGAACTTGTTTGTTTGACCTAGACCAAGAAGTTTATCCAACTTACTCCTTCCTAAGGAAAATTGCTGTAAGTCATCCTTGAGTTGGCAAATGGTCTCTGTCATTTCCAATTTTTCCCGTCGGGCCTCGCCGTAGAGCTTCAAGAAATAGTTCGCTTTGTTCACCATATCTATATAGTTCTTCTCGAGTTGCTCATTGGACTCTTGAAGGGAAACATTTTCTTTTATCAGTTTATCCCTTTCCACTTCAAGATCGGTCGAGAGAGAAGTTACCCTTTTTACTTCTTCTTCGAGATCCTGCAATCTCCCTCTCAACCCCTTGTTTTGCTTAGCCGGTTTCTTTAAATCCCGTAAAGATCTGTGATAGGCTAGAGCAAATTCTTCACCTTCCGAATCATCCAATTCGTTGTCCGTTGCGTTCTTTTCAACAGTGGAGTTGGACAACGACTCAGATGTACTTGCCATAAAGCACATGAAGGGTGAAGATACGGACGCGTGGAATGCGGTGGAGCTCTTTTCTTCATCACTCGAAGACGACTCATGTGACGTTGAGTTGTCATCCCAAGTGACGACTTGCATCGCCTTCTTCTTTGCCGGATACTTGTTAGGACACTCCGTTGCAATGTGGTCGTAGCCTCGACATTTGAAGCATTGTAGTTGTCCTTCTGAACTTTTCTTATCCTTTGAGAAGTTCTCTTGCTTTCTTGACTTGTAACCTGAAGTACCCTTGCCTTTGTTCGACTTTCCGAAGGATGGAGATTTGCTTGAATTACCCCTTCGAAAGTTGCGGCGAAACTTCCTTGTCAAGAGAGCGAGCTGTTTCTCAAATTCCTCCATAGAAAGGTTCTCGTCATCGTCTGAGGAGGACGTATCCGCGTCTTCTTCCTTAGTTGTTTTCAACGCATAACCTGAAGACTTAGAAGTGGATGCCTTTCCAGAAGAATTGTTAGTAGTAAATGTCATTTCATAAGTTTGTAATGAACCAACTAATTCTTCTACACGTATTTCGTCCGGGTGTTTAATAGTTTCAATGGCAGTAACCTTTGGGCGAAATCGTTCAGGAAGAGTTCTTAAGATTTTTCTTACAATCTTAAATTCTGGAATCTTCTCTCCCAGATTAGCACATGAGTTTACGATGTCTTGCAATCGTGTATAGTAGTCCGTGAAAGATTCATTTTCTGCCATTAAGATAGAGTCAAACTTGCTCGTAAGCATTTGCAGTTTCTGAATCTTCACGAGGTTAGTTCCCTCATGTGTAACCTGAAGAACATCCCAGATTTCTTTCGCAGTCTCACATGCCGAGACGCGAGAGAATTCAGTTTGAGATAAGGCATTAAAGATAGCATTAATTCCCTTGCCATTGTAAGAAGATGAATCTAACTCTTCCTTGGTCCATTTCGACCTAGGTTTTAAGGTGCGAACATCACCAATAAGTTCAGTTGGATTAGACCATCCTAATTCAATTGATTGCCACACCCGTTCGTCGATGGAAATTAAAAAGGCTTTCATCCGTACTTTCCAGTACGCATAATTTGTTCCATCGAAGAACGGGGGTCGGTTGATGTTTCCGCCTTCAACCATTGTTTACAACCCTATTCCCTCTCTGATACCACTTGTTGGGTTATATGTAATACGGATCTAAATAGGGGAAAAAACACCTAGAGGGGGGTGAATAGGTGTAAACGCATAAACACTCAAAAAATCGTTGCGATAAAAACCCAATGCGGAAATAAAAATAATACGCAAGATTTTTACATGGAAAACTCCATCACCGGAGTAAAAAACCACGGGACCGATAACACGGCAGAAATCCACTAGAATTAAAACACGTACAAGGTGATTTACCGTACACACTTACGACTCAACCTTTTCCATACGCTCCTAGAGGATCTTCTCCGCTCGCTCCACGACGCTTCTCGAATCCACGATCTGAGCCCAACGCCGAATCCACGGCGTCCAACGTCGAATCCACGACGTCCGACCGAATCCACGGTCTTCACCCAATAGCACCCTTCGAATCCACGAACGTGCCTCGCTCCGAATCCACGAGAGCGGTTGAACCTTCAATCCACAAGGACACGCGAATCCACGCGCCGATTTTTGGGGTAAATCGTTGTTTTAGGGTGGTGATGATCCGCCGAATACTTAGATCAAAGATAGATCGGAAATACCATCTAAGTATTCATTAGTTTGATTCAACTCAAGATGTGAGTATGAAAACCTAGAATCAAACTAATCAATATAGATGAAGAAACATAGAGTGTTCTCTAATGATTTCCTTTCTTCTCTATATGTGGATCTATAGCCGTATAAAATGATATATGAAAATGACGGCTATTGACTATGTGGATTAACCCTAGAAAAAGAATCATAGGGTCTATTTATAGGTTAGAAACCCTAGGAAGGAGATAAGAATCAAAAACCTAACATTTCTGGAAATTTTACGGACGGCGATCCGGATCGGACTAGCTGTGATCCGGATCGTCGTAACGAGTCAGCCAGTTCCAGAAAAACGAAGGTTCGGGATCCGGATCGAAGTGCTTGATCCGGATCGTTCATACAGTTCACCAAACATCAACGTTCGGGATCCGGATTGCGAAGCCTGATCCGGATCGTTCAAGGAAGATGGTAAACTAAGTGTTCGGGATCCGGATCAAGAGGCTACGATCCGGATTGAACTGGTGTATGAACGAACCACCTTCGGGATCCGGATCGAACAACCTGATCCGGATCCTGAACATGTCCCAAGTCCAGTTTTTGATTTTTATGCAATGAAAGATTCTTCCAAGTGTTTCTACACTACAAGAAGTATTCGGATCACACAAAATCTTAGGTTAAACATACCTGATCCTTTTGAATTCTTCTTTCTTGAGATTGAGTTAAACGATCCAACTTTCTTCACCTTCAATCTTCAAGACTTGAGACTTTCACGAAACTACGCCAACTCAAATTCCGTAACAACCCTGTATCTTGGTTACTATGCTCGAGGTTGCGACACGCGCACCCGCGGTCTGGCCACCGCAAAGGGTGCTCTTTTCCGGGAAAGCGGTCTCCGACCCGTGTAGACCCACGAGGTGACGTAGTGGGGGCCCCCGTAGGTGTGGGGTTTGAGGCATCAAGGTGTGAGCGGTGCGATCCGTCGGGGTAGGTGCTCGACGAGGTCAGGTGCTCCCTGGTGTGAGCGGTGCGATCCGTCGGGGTAGGTGCCCCACGAGGTCAGGGGTTACAGGTGTTACAGGTGTTCGTGTTTTATTTTCCCTCTTGGGAGGGTGGTCAGGTTTTGCAGGTGTTCACGTTTTATTTTACGGTAGCTCCGGATAGTCTGGTTTGCCGCGGCAGGTGCCCGGTCCAGGTTATGCAGGGGGAGGGGATACCGACGATTGTACGACGAGGAGGGCGGTTGCTCTGGTTTACTGCGGTTTGCTTTATTTATTGCCCTAGTTGCTTTCGTGCTTTATTTTCTGGTCACTTACTTCCCACTCTGTGACAGGTTCTCGGGGGTGAGAGCTAGGGCGACGGTGAGGCCGTGGCAGGAGCACTTTTGGTCCTCCGTAGCCATAGTTGGTATTTACTTCTTATTGCGCATTTCATTACTTGTTAGTAGCCGACTATGTGGATCGTGATACCCTTGTGGGGTCGATGTGGATGTTGGCATGTCTTTTATTTGCCCTTGCGAGTAGTTGTTTTGCTTGTCCCGTGTGGCCGCTTTCAAACTACAAAAGAAAAGAAAAGAAAAGGAAAATGTTTCGAAAACTGTTTTAAAAAAATGGTTGTGTGGATTTATCCTTTCAAAACTAGCCGGCTTCTTTAATACTTATGAAAAATAATTGTATGCATTCGACTGTTGAACTAGTGTGGTTAAAGTGATGATTGTATGGTGGTTGTGGTCAGGACGCCGTGCATATACAAAGGAGACTCTGCCCGTTCGCAGAGTGAATTTGTATATGCGGCGGGTCTGGGCACGCACTGGGGGAGGTTGGTTTTCAAAAAAAAAAAATGTATGCGCAAACTCAATCTTTTCGTTGGTCGTCTTCCGCTTAATGAAACCCCCGGGGCGTGACAGGGCCCGTCTGGTGGGAGCCGACCCCCAAAGTACCCCAACGGCGCAGCCACCAGGACGGGGTAGAGCATCAACGGGAATGCCCCCACACCCTCCGGCGCCAAGAGCAGAAGGAGAATCGCGACCACAACCAGGAGGGAGGCTCTACTCCATAGGCCAGCATGGAGCGACACTGCCAGAGGAGGTGGTCGCAGGTATTACCTCCGTTTCTAATTTTCGAGCTCGAACCCTGTTTGACACCGGTGCGACTCGCTCCTTTATTTCCCGCACTTTTGCACAAACACATCTGCTAGAGAGTAGTCCCCTTGATGTCTTACTGACCGTCCAGACCCCTGGGGGGCCAATCTCGGCGACTGGCCTAGTACCCTCGTGTTCAATAAGACTGGGAAGGTTGTCGTGCCCCTGGGATGTAAGACCCGGCTTTTCCTTAACCCTTCTGGTCACCCTCTTCTTGTAATGCCTGACCGGGGGCCTCATTTTTGGCATTTTTCCGGACAGACCGTCGGGGCCCGCAAATAATTTTAGGCGGTAGAGCTCGCGGAACGGAGCGCGTGGGCGCGATCGGTTTATTTTTCCGACTCCCGGTCTGACCAGAATTAATTCTCGAAGTTGGGGTCCCCCTTGGACGCCTCGGGATCCGTGTTGGCAGCCGCACACCTTTTAAGGTAAACCCTAATTCTCTTAGTATATATATGTAGCCGTGAGGGAAAGAGGATTAGGGTTCCTCTTATTTTTCTTTTGGTGGCCGCCTCTTTTCTTTTTCTTCCTCCCTCGTAGCCGCCGGCAAAGAGAAACCAAGCACACCGCAAGGGTGGACCGGTGGAGGCAAGCGGACGATCCCTCTCTTCCTCCTCTTTCGCACATCAAGGTGAGTCGGACGCGTTTCGTTCGGGGGAATCTCCCTCTTTCTTTCTTTTGTTGGTCACGAGGAGGGAGGAGGCCCGGCGCCGTCGCGCACCGCGGGCCGCGCGCCCGCGCGGCGCTCGGCCGCGCGGGGCCGCCCGCAGGAGGGGCGCCCGCGCGGGCTGGTGCCGCGCGGGGCCGCCCCGCACCGCGGGCCGCGCGCCCGCGCGGCGCTCGGCCGCGCGGGGGCCGCCCGCAGGAGGGGGCGCCCGCGCGGGCTGGTGCCGCGCGGGGCCGCCCCGCACCGCGGGCCGCGCACCCGCGCGGCGCTCGGCCGCGCGGGGGCCGCCCGCAGGAGGGGGGCGCCCGCGCGGGCTGGTGCCGCGCGGGGCCGCCCCGCACCGCGGGCCGCGCGCCCGCGCGGCGCTCGGCCGCGCGGGGCCGCCGCAGGAGGGGGGCGCCCGCGCGGGGCCGCCGCAGGAGGGGGGCGCCCGCGCGGGCTGGTGCCGCGCGGGGCCGCCCCGCACCGCGGGCCGCGCGCCCGCGCGGGGCCGCCCGCAGGAGGGGCGCCCGCGCGGGCTGGTGCCGCGCGGGGCCGCCCCGCACCGCGGGCAGCGCGCCCGCGCGGCACTCGGCCGCGCGGGGCCGCCCGCAGGAGGGGCGCCCGCGCGGGCTGGTGCCGCGCGGGGTCGCCCCGCACCGCGGGCAGCGCGCCCACGCGGCGCTCGGCCGCGCGGGGCCGCCCGCAGGAGGGGCGCCGCGCGGGCTGGTGCCGCGCGGGGTCGCCCCGCACCGCGGGCAGCGCGCCCGCGCGGCGCTCGGCCGCGCGGGGCCGCCCGCAGGAGGGGCGCCCGCGCGGGCTGGTGCCGCGCGGGGTCGCCCCGCACCGCGGGCCGCGCGCCCGCGCGGCGCTCGGCCGCGCGGGGCCGCCCGCAGGAGGGGCGCCGCGCGGGCTGGTGCCGCGCGGGGCTGCGCCCTGACAGGGTGTTCGTCGCACGGGCCGGTGCCGTGCGAAGAACTCCGCCGCACGCTGTAGGGAGTCGTTGTAAGTTTCGGACTTCTAAGTCTCGATTTGCCTATGTTCCTTCAGGAGTGCGGGACGCTGTTGGCGACTGGAGCACAGACGCGGACTGGACGAACGCAGGACGACGCACACAAGGTGGGTACGTTCCCGAGGGTTTCGGGAATGGGGTTTAACTGTTAGAAATAGCATGTTGGGGCAAGGTGGAATTGTCAGTCTCCTTCTGTTTATGCACTAACCCTGTTATGTTATGTTATGATACTCAATGTCAATCTGAGGCTCAAATTTGCTACACGCACACCCGCGGTTTGGCCACCGCAAGGGTGTGCTTTTCCGGAAAAGTGGTACGTTGACCCGTGTACCCCACGCGAAGGTGGCGTTAGGAATGGGGGCCCCCATGGGTGGGGGGTGTGAGCGGTGACGTCGAGGCAGGTGCTCGGCGGCCGAGGCAGGTGCTCGGCGGTGGGCATCGGGGAAGGTGCCCGATGTTGCTTTGTGAGGCAGGTGCTCGGCGGTGGGCATCGGGGAAGGTGCCCGATGTCGTAATGATACAGGGTGTGGTTAAGGTGGAAGGTGCATGGGAGGGATAGTTGCTCCGGTGTTTGTGGTTTGCCTTATCTTTGTTTACTACGATTATCATGCTATTTCTAGTCACTGACTTCCCACTTCGTGACAGGTTCGTCCAGGGGCGAGTGCTAGGGCGCCGGTGAGGACGTTAGGGTGCTGATCTGATTTATGGGTGACTTCAGATACAGTGACTCTTCTTTCCCTTTTCTTTTATTATTCATGGTAGCTAGTTGTGGATTGCGACACCCCCGTGGGGTCGAAGTGGATGTTGCCCTTTTCTTTCCTTTCTTTTTGAATAATTGAATGAATACTACGTTCTCTCTTACTTGGCCGTTTCGAACGATGAAAAACAAAGAAAACCGTTTGCGAAAACTATTTTTAAAACGTGGGTGTCGTGTGGGCACCAAGCTTTATAAACCTTGTGGGATTTATGTGTTTACGAACTGTTTTCACAAACGAGGGCATCGTGTGGATGCCGCTTTCAAAACCTTGTGATTATTTATCCTTTCAAAACACCGGCCTCTATGCTCTAAGTGAATGCTAGAATGTCACGTGAATTGTTTGGTTGTATGTGTACGAGACCCCAACTGATGTGGTTAGAGATTGTATGTACTACGCCTTGTGAGACACTTTGTAGTTGAGACGCCGTGCATATACAAAGGGGCCTCTGCTCATTTGCAGAGCGAATTTGTGTATGCGGCGGGTCTGTGCACGCGCCGGGGAGTAATGTTTTACAAAAAAAAAATATATGGCTGAATCAGGGGCATCGGTGGCTCCTCTTCCGCGCGATTCGAACCCCCGGGGCGTGACATGGGATCTGGTGGTCATACAGCTAAAAGAATACGACGTGGTTTTGGGCATGGACTGGCTTACCGAGTATCAGGCGGTCATCGACTGCGAGAAGCGCCAGGTGCAACTACAGAAGCCGGGATTCCCAGAAAACGTGTACTTGGCATGTAAAAGCACTTCCTTTTTGGCTATCATCTCCGCGTCGCGGGCTAGGAAGTTGATGGAGGGCTGGTGCGTGGCCTATCTAGCCTCGGTAGGTTTAGCCACCCGACCCGTTCCCTCACCTTCCGAAATTCCAGTGGTAAAGGAATTTCCGGATGTATTTCCGGCAGAGCTCCCCGGAATGCCACCGGAACGAGAGGTCGACTTCCCTATTGAACTACTTCCCGGTACCAAACCCATCACCAAGGCACCGTACAGGATGGCCTTCGCGGAGTTGAAGGAACTCAAGGCACAGTTGGAGGACCTTTTGGATAAGGGTTTCATCAGACCTAGCGCGTCACCCTGGGGCGTGCCCGTCCTGTTTGTGAGGAAGAAGGACGGAAGTCTCCGGTTGTGCATCGACTACCGGGAGATAAATAAGGTCACCGTTAAGAACAAGTACCCCCCGCCAAGGATCGACGATGTGACGCCCCACTTCCCAGGGGGTCACCCATCCTAGAACTACTCTAGCTCTAGCACGCTTAACTCTCATGTTCCTCTTGGATTTTGCTACCATCCAAAATGCTATAGCCGGGTTAGAGATTTAGTCCTATTAAATCATTTATATAGAGGACTAATCCAAATTCCGGGGGTGTCACATTCTTCCCCCCTTTAAGCCCTGACGTCCACGTCAGGCTCAAGCACACTCACAAGCACCAGGCGATGTGAGACTTGTCTCGCTAGCCTTAGCCGACCTTGTGAGGAGCTGCACTCCACTCACAACAGTCATTAGCCGGGGAGCCTCGCTCTACCCGCTTAGCCGGGGAGCCTCGCTCTACCCGCTATATAACCCTGGCTCAGCCGAGACTCATCTCACATTTCCGGCTGGTGAATGTCTCTGATACCAACTGTGACGCCCCACTTCCCAGGGGGTCACGCATCCTATAACTACTCTAGCTCTAGCACGCTTAACTCTCATGTTCCTCTTGGATTTTGCTACCATCCAAAATGCTATAGCCGGGTTAGAGATTTAGTCCTATTATATCATTTATATAGAGGACTAATCCAAATTCCGGGGGTGTCACAGACGACCTCTTCGACCAACTACAGGGGGCGACGGTGTTTTCAAAGATTGACCTGCAGTCGGGCTATCATCAGGTCCAGGTCAAGGGGGAGGACATCCCCAAAACGGCTTTCCGGACTCGCTACGGCCATTACGAATTTACAGTAATGCCGGTCGGGCTCACAAATGCCCCGGCGGTGTTCATGGACATGATGAACAGGGTATTCAAACCCTTCCTGGACTTATTCGTGGTGGTCTTCATCGACGATATCCTCATCTACTCCCGTACAGACGAGGAACACAAAGAACATCTGCGCACAGTCCTCCAGACCCTTCGGGAACAGAAACTCTACGCCAAACTCAAAAAGTGTGAGTTTTGGCTCCGTGAGGTCGGCTTCTTGGGGCACGTAATCTCGGCGGCTGGAGTCGCAGTCGATCCGAAGAAGATAGATTCGGTGACGGACTGGCCCCAACCGACGACGGTGACGGAGATTCGAAGCTTCCTGGGATTAGCCGGGTACTACCGGCGCTTCGTGGAGGGTTTCTCCAAGATAGCCACCCCCTTAAACCGTTTGACTAGAAAGGGGGAAAAGTTCATCTGGACGGACAAATGTCAGAGGAGCTTCGAGGAGCTCAAGGATAGATTGACGCGAGCCCCGATTCTCGCCCTGCCAGAAACAGGGGAGGATTATGAAGTGTATTGCGATGCGTCGCGAAACGGACTGGGTGGAGTACTCATGCAACGGGGAAAGGTTATAGCCTATGCGTCAAGGCAGCTCAAGGAATACGAGCGGAACTACCCCGTGCACGATTTGGAACTCGCAGCGGTTGTGTTCGTCCTCAAGCTTTGGAGACACTACCTGTATGGGGCACACTCCAATGTGTACTCAGATCATAAAAGTCTTAAGTACCTTTTCACCCAAAAGGAGTTAAATTTGCGACAAAGACGGTGACTCGAGCTACTGAAGGATTACGATTTAACGATCCACTACCACCCGGGAAAGGCAAACGTGGTGGCCGACGCCCTGAGCCGCAAGGGGCAGGCTGAGGAGGCAGGGGTAAGTGCCATCACCCAGCAAGATAGTCTGATTGCGGAATTTTCACGATTAAGACTAGAAGTAGCACCGGCTGGTATAGTCGCACAACTTCTGACACTGGTGGTCAGACCTACCTTGCTTGACAGAATTCTCGAGGGGCAGTCGACTGATGACCAACTCCAGCTGGTGCGAAGTAGAGTAACTGCCGATCAAGAAGGTGATTTCACAGTAAACTCCGACGGCATGATACGATTTCGGGGACGAATCTGCGTGCCGGATCTACCGGAACTCAAAGAGGAAATCCTACGGGAGGCGCATACTGCTCCATATGCAGCGCACCCCGGGGGAACGAAGATGTACAAGGACGTCAAACAGACCTTCTGGTGGCCCAAAATGAAAGGAGACGTGACTCGGTTTGTGGCACACTGCCTGGTGTGCCAACGGGTGAAGGCCGAGCACCAGCGTCCGGCAGGAAAATTGCAACCCTTACCGGTGCCCGAGTGGAAGTGGGACATGATTACCATGAATTTTGTGACCGGGTTCCCGAGATCGTCACAGGGACACGATGCAATATGGATGATTGTGGACCATCTAACGAAATCGGCCCACTTTCTGCCCATACACACGACGTGGATGCGGGAACGACTGGCACAAACCTACATCAACGAGATAGTAAGGTTGCATGGGGTGCCGACATCCATCACGTCGGACAGGGACACGCGATTTGTGTCAAACTTTTGGCAGAGCCTGCAGCGAGCAATGGGAACCAAGTTGCACTTCAGTACGGCTTTTCACCTACAGACCGATGGACAATCAGAGCGGGTGATACAAATTGTGGAGGACTTGCTTCGAGCATGCGTTTTGGACTTGGGTGAAGGGTGGGCACGGTGTTTGCCCCTAGTGGAATTTGCCTACAATAACAGTTACCAGGCCAGCATTCAGATGGCACCATACGAGGCCCTGTACGGGCGCCGCTGTCGGTCTCCAATATGCTGGGACGACTTGGGTGAGCGTAAGTTTCTGGGCCCAGATTTGGTGGAGGAGACCGAAGCAAAGGTGCGATTGATTAGACAAAGGCTACTGACCGCCCAGAGCAGACAGAAAAGCTACGCGGACAACAGACGCCGAGACTTAGAGTTCATGGTGGGTGAGCATGCATTACTCTGAGTTTCACCCTCAGAGGGGAACTGACGCTTCGGCATAAAGGGAAAGTTAAGCCCGAGGTACGTAGGACCGTTCGAGATCCTAGAACGCGTAGGACCGGTGGCGTACCGATTAGCCCTGCCGCCGAACCTCGAAGGAGTCCATAACGTGTTCCATGTCTCAATGCTCCGGAAGTACCTACCTGATCCCTCTCATGCCTTGGATGCGTCCACCATCGAGTTGCGAGAGGATTAAGTGTCGAGGAGACGCCGGTGCGGATTTTGGTGAGAGAGGACAAGAAGTTGCGCAAACGAACAATCCCCTATGTAAAGGTCCAGTGGAGCAACCACGAAGAGCGCGAGGCAACTTGGGAACTGGAATCGAAGATGAGAGAATGTTTTCCTGAATTGATTAGTGGGGTTTGTACTTAAGTTTCGGGACGAAACTTTTTATAAAGTGTGAGTGGTGTAGTGATCCGGCCCTTAGGGGTATTTTTGACTCACATGTAATTATTTAAGCCTTTAAGTGAAATAAAATTATTCAATTCTTAAGAGTTGGCCAGTGTGTGGTGCTAGTATTGTTCTGTGATAGAGCGCGGAAAATGATGGCCGACGGTGCGATCGGATCTGAAATCCGATGTCGGGACCTCCCGGAACGGAATTCTTAGTGATGCGGTGATTAGTCATGCATCGGAATCCGTGCAAAATATCTTGCACCCGTTGGAGATAAGGTGTGTTATCTCGTAGGGGATAATTAATTAATTAATTAATTATCCAATGACGGAAAATAGAATTTTCTTACATACGAATTAAAGAGGAAATTAATTAAAGACATAATACGAGCTATATAATGGATCCCGATTATCGGAAAGAAAAGAAAAGAAAAATAAAACCCTAACCGGTGAGGAGAGAAAGAAAGAGAAAAAGGAAAAGACGGAACCCTAGCCGGAAGAAAGGGAAAGGAGAAAGAGAAGGAGCCCGATCTTCCCGGACATCGAACCAAAGGCAAGAACGCGACCGGACAACCTTCCCGTCGATCTTCGGTTAGTAAAATAATTGTTATAAATTATTTGGGATTTTTTCATCGTCCTTTTTGTTTGAGTTCATGGGTTTCTCCGTCGTATCTGTCACCGTCGCTGTCATCGTCGTCATGCTAGGGCACGGAACGGACGGCGGAGGCGCGCGGTGCCGCTAGGGCATCGCGCGGAGGAGAATCGCGGACGGCCGATCGCCGCCGCAAGCGGCGATGGGACCGCGCGGGCACCGCGCAGGCTCCGCGCGGGTCGTACCCGCGCGGGCGCCGCGCGGCCACCGCGCGGGCGGCACCCGCGCGTACCCGCAACCGCGCGGGCACCGCGCGGGCGCGGCGCGGCTACCGCGCGGGCGGCACCCACGGGGGATCATAGTTTTTTAGAACCTTTCTCCCAAAGCCTTCCCTGATTCTACTTTTGGCAGGCCATGGTGCGGATAAAAGCTTGTGGGTTCTCTCCTGCAGGGCGAGTGAATGTCAAGGAGGGGATCATAGTTTTTCAGATTAATGTACGGTCCTTCCGAGGAATACAAATAAGGCGCCTTCACTTATTTGTTTGCCATATCTTCGCTGCAGATTATAGCAGAACTGGGCCACGTCCAGATGATGCACCCAGTTCTTCTGATTGGCACTCACAAAGTGCCGCAAGTACTCCTCGAGTAAGGCGTTCACCCGCTCCGTCTGCCCATCGGTCTGCAGATGAAGACTCGTGGAGAAGAGTAGCTCGGACCCAAGGAACTTGAATACCTCCGTCCAGAATTGACCCAAGGGTCGTGATCGTTGACGATGCTTTCTGGGATCCCCCACAGCTTTCACTATGTTGGCGATGAAGAGCCGTGCCGCTTCTTCCGCCGTGCAATCCGTCGGGGCTGCTATGAAGGTCCCATACTTGGAGAAGCGGTCCACCACCACCATGATGGAGCCTAACTCCCCCACTTTTGGCAGGGCAGAGATTAAATCCATGGAGACGCTCTCCCACGGACGGCTAGGGACCGGCAAGGGCTCGAGAGGACCGCCTGGCCGCTGATGCTCTACTTTACATAGTCTTGCTGGCACATAAGACAAGTCCGCACATAATCCTCCACGTCCTCGCGCATGCGGGGCCAAAAGTAGGCGGCTTCGACCAAGGAATTAGCGGTCAGAGTGACGAAGATTGGCTTGGTTGCAAGCACGAAGAATTTCTCTGTTTTCGATCTGGACCCTGGGAAGTGTAGAAATGCAGAAATCGATGATGATCGCGGGTAATCTCCAGGATCCGGATTGGCCGGTCGTCAAATAATCCTCCAGAGGTCTTTGCTGTTTTTTCTCCCAACTATCTTTCATTCCTTATGCTCTATTTCATTTGAGTAGGAATCCCCGAAATCATCTCCCATCTACGCGCTACAGTGTATACCCTATCCACCAGCCGCTTCTGCTTGACTCAAAAAAGCTTTCCCGATCTCTTTCTTCCTGCTCTTGATTGGAATCTCGAATGAAAGATCCACTTGACCAGTCATCCAGAGCTTGGAACCAGTAATTCTGAGCTTGGACAGTTAGTTGGGTAAGCATGGTCAGACCTCTTCTCGACCGCTTCTCTTCTTTCAGTTACAGTAGTTCGGGGGGAAAACGACCTCTTTGACCATCAAAACAAATTTTGAAACCACTTTTGAGGTGGGATAACATCAATCCTTGGCTGAAAGATAAGTGCACGATGCCTCTCCCGCTGATAAAAGTTACTAAAAACTATCGCCTTTGAGCATTTACAAAGCTTTAAGCCCAAACCTTGCTACTAGGTCAGTCCCTGGTTGGTTGGCTAATGTAGTCTCGGTGAAAAATAAAAATGGAGACGATTGAACGACTGGATAGGCAGCGTGCCAGACTTAGCCCAACTATGAAGCAGAAGTGGAACCCACGGATGTTCCCTTTATTTCGGCTGCTTTCTCGAAGCCTGAGACCGGCCTTCGTCTGCTCCTATGCACCCCTTCAGGGATTCACTCTCGACCTTTTCTCCGCTTTCTTAGTTTACCTTGGATATTTTCGTTTTTGGGTAGTCTCATCGCACTCCACTCTTGTATTCAGCCTTCTTCAAAGAGAGCTAGCGCTGACCTTAGATTATGAAACCTCTGCTCTTGACGGAATAAAGAGGAGCGCCCCTCCTCTTGAACGAAGAAGAAGAGGCATACATCGGGACGCGGACATTAAATCTCGTCGACAAGATATCAGTTCTTTTCGCAGTCACTCTTTCATCCTTTGTCAGCCCTACCTATCAACTGGGTTGGCTGATAGAACTTCGAAGGCCTTGCTTGTCAGCTAGTCATCTAAGTCTAGTTCGAATAAGCTACATTTTGTGACTCGTTCGACATTCCGTTGTCGCATGAACATTTGCATTTTCCAGTTCATTTCTTCCGAATTTACTCAGCTGGATCATGGATGGCTTAGGGAGTTATGATAGGTTGATTGGTTTTTCTGAGATGAATGAGACTGATATCTTTCGGATAGCTGGATTGTGAACAAACAGAATGCAAGAGAACTACTGATAAGTAAGTTGAGTCCAAAGGTTCGGCCAGTCTTGATGACCGGTGATGAAGAGACTTTCATCTTGTATAGGGAAATAGGGAGCTTTTGAGATGAGAGCGCTTAGTGGAACTAGTTTGGTGAGGCAGTAGTGTGAGGTCCCGGAATTCCCCGCGTAGGGTTGCTGGATGTTGGGCAGCTTTCGGTCGCCGTTGGGGGGTGTTGGTGCGCGTGTTGGGGGCCCAGAAATGGATTTGTGATGCAATTTGGGATTTGCTTGCATCATTGGAGGCCTGCGTGGGTTGCGCGCAATTTGGACACAAGTGGTGGACTTCGGGCTTAATTTGAGACCCCGTGGGAAGTTGGGGGACCCGTCGGGTGTTTAGAGGTGATTTCGCGCGATTCAGATGTCAAAATTAGACTCCGGGTGAAGTCCGGATAAAAGTTCACCTCTCCGGTCGCCTTCGGGAATTTTTAGAGTTGGAATTGGGCAAATCGGACTTTAAAAATGGACCCGGCGCGAAAATCGGATCGAGTGGGCATTCGGCAAATTTTCGGGTGAGAATTTGGAGAATTGGACATCGTTTTTGGATTCAGCACGCGAAATCGCTAAGAATGGACTATTTATTTGTTGGATTTGGAGCCCGGATGAAATGCGCATTTTTCGAGGCAAAACGGCACGAATCTCGAGGAGTGGCGCGTGGCGCGGATCCCGAGGTGAGTGCGGCACGCGGGTCAAGGCGTGCTACTCGAGGCGGCAGGCGGACAGGACGGGCACAGGCGCGGGACGCGCGGGGGCCGCCACGTGGCGGGCCCCCGTTGGCGCCCGCGCGGGCGCGGGGGCACGCGCGCCCGTGTAACGGGCGCGTGTCCCGCGCCTGGGTTGTGCGGTGCGTGCAACGCGCCCGTGTGGCGGGCGCGTTGCTGCGCGCCGCGTGGCCCTGTGGGCGCGCGCGTGGACCGGGCGCGCGCGCCCGTGTGCTGTGGACCGCGGATGGGGCTTCCCCATTGGCCCGCGCGGTGGACCGGCGCGGTGGACCGGATCCGTGGACCGCCTTCTCTCTCCCTCTTTTCTTCTTCTTCTTCCTCCCCGCGCACGCCATTTCCCTCCTCTTCTCTTCCTTTCTTCTTCAACCGAGCGAGAGGGAGAGCGAGGGAGATGGTGGGTGGTGCGGCGTGGCGTCGTGGGCCTCGTGGAGCGCGCGAGTTTTTCCGTGGGGAGCGTTTCGGCGACGGCGGCGCAGTCGGGGTAGGTCCCGTGGGTTGGTTTTTCTGTATTTTTGTACAGTTCTTGGAGCGTTCTTTTGGACTGTAATTAACCCTCTTGCTCTTTTCTGTGTTGGGCACCGTGCACCGTTTTGCGTGCGGACTCCGGCACCGTGCACCGTTTTGCGTGCGGACTCCGTTTTGCGTGCGGATTCCGGCACCGTGCACCGTTTTGCGTGCGGACTCCGGCACCGTGCACCGTTTTGCATGCGGACTCCGTTTTGCGTGCGGACTCCGGCACCGTGCACCGTTTTGCGTGCGGACTCCGTTTTGCGTGCGGATTCCGGCACCGTGCACCGTTTTGCGTGCGGACTCCGGCACCGTGCACCGTTTTGCGTGCGGATTCCGGCACCGTGCACCGTTTTGCGTGCGGACTTCGGCACCGTGCACCGATTCACGTGCAGACTCCGTTTTTGGTGCGGACCCCGGCAGCGTGCTCCGTTTTGCGTGCGGGCTCCGGCGGCGTGCTCCGTTTTGCGTGCGGACTCCGACGGCGTGCCCCGTTTTGCGTGCGGATCGCGTGGAGGCCAATTGCAAGTGACTACGAGCAATTGGTGGCAAATCGAGGTGGGTGGCCTTATCTCCAAGTTTTATGGACTGTACAGTATCTCTACTGATGTAGGACTATGCATGATAGCTTATTTCATTGTGTAGCATGCTAGATTGTAGGAACTGTTATTCCTTTTATTATCTGTTAATATAGTACCTTGGAACTTGACCTAGCACCCCCGTCATACGTTGCATGTGTAACCAGACCAGTAGAAAACCCCCACTTGGGCTAGGGTTATTTATGCTTAGACATCCACACTGTTCTTGCATCCCTGGACATAGTGTTTTCTCGCCCGGGTAGTGGGCCGAGAGGTCGGGACTTGCTTTTAGTGTGGGATGCTTTTGCACTCTTGCTTGGGAGCAGAGTGGAGTCTGGTAGTTGTAGCGGGTTGCTTATCTGTGCGGGGAGCCGTTTGAGTAAACGGTAGTCCCGAGAGGTCTTGTTTCCCTTTTACGCTGTCGTAGGAGGGAGCCGTTGAGTAGACGGTAGTCCCGGGCCGTCGAGTATCTTCCGGCCCGTCTTGTTGGGAACCGTTGGGGTTGACGGTGGTCCCAGGTCGTTGAGTGTTGTCCGACCTGTTTTGTTACCCTGAGTTGTGGGTCGTTCCTGGCTGTGGAGTATCTCCAGCCAGTGAGCCTTGTGCAGCGAGCCGTTGGCGAGGCTAGTGTCTCGTGTTTCGAGTTAGCCGAGCAGCTGAGTCGTCGAGAGTTCTCCGACTGTTGTGCGAGGTATTTGGGGATCCTGAGTCCTACCGTTCTGAGAGTGAGCGTGGATTTTGACTAGCCTGCTTATGCCAATTTGTGATACTCTATGCCGCGCCGTTTTCCTCAGTTGGAGTCGCGTCCCTGAGATGCCGCTGTGGATACGATGGGCCTGTTGAGGCAGTTTTGAGCGAGGGGTGAGTTAGTCGGGCAGGACGCCCCACGTAAATCCCGTCCTCATGGGGATGCGTGGTAGTGGGCAGGCGCGTTCCTAGTCGACAGGCGCAGGCTTGACTGGACCCTATGAGGCAGTCAGTTCGATTGGGTCTTTTGAGCACCTTGGGTGCGAGTGGTCTCTTTTACTTTCATCTGTTCCACTTTTTGAGTATCTAGATAGAGGTATGGCAGCTGTAGAGTAGCTCCAGCTTTTCTTGTTCAGATTTCATTGCTCTGTTATCTTTTACCTCTAGTAGACTTGGTGGGCAGACCGTTGGGCTTGTTGACGGCACCCACTGAGAACTACTGTGGGAAGTAGTTCTCACACCCGTCGTGGTGTCTTTTTCCCAGGAACTTCTTCTCCTGTTCCTGTTGCTCCAGTTGCTGATCCTTCTGACCGAGGCGAGGGAGTCGCGAGCTAGTTCCCTACCCGTCGTTGGAGTGTAGCGGTACCCCTTCAGAGGAGAGCTTCAGTAGATTAGTTACTTCTTTTCCTCTGTTGAGAGACCTTTGTTGTGAGGTATAGAGTTGTACTTTATTTTACAGTTCGAGAGACTGATGTAGTGAGGATATTTTTGTAGTGAGAGCCTGTACACTGATGTACTTTATTGGAGATATCTCCCTTTTGAGTTTTGTATCAGAGGACTTGGTATACGATCGTATTTGGGAGATGGATATTGTATTATCTTCAGTTGTACAGTGTTTGGTTTCCAGTTCTTACTAGTTTACTTTCAGCTCTGATATCTGTATCTCTGTAGTTGATTCTTTCTGCAGGTTAGACGCTTCGTCTGTACGGCAGTTTCCGTACAGATGGCGGATCTGTTAGTGAGCCCGGGTCGCAGTTTCGACCCCGGGGCGTGACAGATTAGAGTGGTATCAGAGCCTAGGTTGTAGGTCGTGATGGACTTAGAAACCCTAGGCTTGCGGTTGGACATTAGGATGACTACGTGATAGTCGTGACTTTTAGCGAGAGTCTTGATTGAGTTTTTACCTCTCCCAAGAGATGGGATGAGTGTTTGCCATGTTTACTTTCCTAAGCGATTATGTTGGCTGCGACAACATAATGCTATGGAATGGATGACATGTCTTAGACTTTCGCTGGATTGGGTCGTATGGTTGTTGTGTCCTGACATTTGTTGTTTTGCAGTGGGTTGCGATACCCCTGCGACATCGTGTTGTGAAAAGGACACACCCCGCCCTGGCTGAGTCACCAGGAGGGCGTTTTCCCTGGCTGAGTTACCAGGAGAGCATTTTCCCTGGCTGAGTCACCAGGAGGGCGTTTTCCCTGGCTGAGTTACCAGGAGAGCGTTTTCCCTGGCTGAGTTACCAGGAGGGCGTTTTCCCTGGCTGAGTTACCAGGAGAGCATTTTCCCTGGCTGAGTCACCAGGAGGGCGTTTTCCCTGGCTGAGTTACCAGGAGAGCGTTTTCCCTGGCTGAGTTACCAGGAGAGCGTTTTCCCTGGCTGAGTTACCAGGAGAGAGTTTTCCCTGGCTGAGTTACCAGGAGGGCGTTTTCCCTGGCTGAGTTACCAGGAGGGCATTTTCCCTGGCTGAGTTACCAGGAGGGCATTTTCCCTGGCTGAGTCACCAGGAGGGCATTTTTTCCCAGGCTGAGTTACCAGGAGGGCATTTTCCCTGGCTGAGTTACCAGGAGAGCATTTTCCCTGGCTGAGTCACCAGGAGAGCATTTTCCCTGGCTGAGTTACCAGGAGAGCGTTTTCCCTGGCTGAGTTACCAGGAGGGCATTTTCCCTGGCTGAGTCACCAGGAGGGCGTTTTCCCTGGCTGAGTTACTAGGAGAGCGTTTTCCCTGGCTGAGTTACCAGGAGGGCATTTTCCCTGGTTGAGTTACCAGGAGAGCGTTTTCCCTGGTTGAGTTACCAGGAGGGCATTTTCCCTGGCCGAGTTACCAGGAGGGCGTTTTCACTGGCCGAGTTACCAGATGGATAATTATCACTGGCCGAGTTGCCAGATGGATAATTATCACTGGCCGAGTTGCCAGATGGATAATTATCACTGGCCGAGTTACCAGATGGATAATTATCACTGGCCGAGTTACCAGATGGATAATTATCACTGGCCGAGTTACCAGATGGATAATTATCACTGGCCGAGTACCAGATGGATAATTATCACTGGCCGAGTTACCATATGGATAATTATCACTGGCCGAGTTACCATATGGATAATTATCACTGGCTGAGTTACCAGATGGATAATTGTCACTGGCCGAGTTACCAGATGGATAATTATCACTGGCCGAGTTACCAGATGGATAATTATCACTGGCCGAGTTACCAGATGGATAATTATCACTGGCCGAGTTACCAGATGGATAATTATCACTGGCCGAGTTACCAGATGGATAATTATCACTGGCCGAGTACCAGATGGATAATTATCACTGGCCGAGTTACCATATGGATAATTATCACTGGCCGAGTTACCATATGGATAATTATCACTGGCTGAGTTACCAGATGGATAATTGTCACTGGCCGAGTTACCAGATGGATAATTATCACTGGCCGTGTTACCAGATGGATAATTATCACTGGCCGAGTTACCAGATGGATAATTATCACTGGCCGAGTTACCAGATGGATAATTATCACTGGCCGAGTTACCAATGGATAATTATCACTGGCCGAGTACCAGATGGATAATTATCACTGGCCGAGTTACCATATGGATAATTATCACTGGTCGAGTTACCATATGGATAATTATCACTGGCCGAGTTACCAGATGGATAATTGTCACTGGCCGAGTTACCAGATGGATAATTATCACTGGCCGAGTTACCAGATGGATAATTATCACTGGCCGAGTTACCAGATGGATAATTATCACTGGCCGAGTTACCAGATGGATAATTATCACTGGCCGAGTACCAGATGGATAATTATCACTGGCCGAGTTACCATATGGATAATTATCACTGGTCGAGTTACCATATGGATAATTATCACTGGCCGAGTTACCAGATGGATAATTGTCACTGGCCGAGTTACCAGATGGATAATTATCACTGGCCGAGTTACCAGATGGATAATTATCACTGGCCGAGTTACCAGATGGATAATTATCACTGGCCGAGTTACCAGGGGGACATTTTTCCCTGGCCGAATTACCAAGAGGACACTTTCCACTGGCCGAGCTACGAGAGGCGATGCCGCCCAGTGAGAGGCGATGCCGCCCAATGAGTGGCGGTGCCGCCTAGTGAGTGGCGAAGGTTTGGCCTGTTGAGGCGATTTTCACCTCCGGCCGAGTTACCAGGTGGTTATTTTAGTGAGATTGAGATGACCCGACAGGACGCCGAGATTTGATGGCGTCGAGTTCGTCCTGATGGACTTCCGGGAGCGTCTCCAGCCGTGAGTTGCTTGTTGACATAGTTTCCCGCTTTGAACGAGAGGGATCGAATCCCTGAACGGTAAAGGAGCGAAAACTTCGATAGACTGAGCCTAGAGTCTGTTCTTGTTGGATTGGGGTTCTAGGCACCGGTCTATCGGGATTTTTGGATTTTGTCCGCGTCAGTCGGTTCTTCTCGCCTATGAGTGGGGTGTTGCTGCGAGTTGAGTCGTTGAGGGTTCTCCGACATAGCTGTGAGAGTGCTAGGGCATTTGCATTGATGTATGGGCTAGAGATAGTACCCTTAGCTTGTGCTCGTGAGGTTCAGATACCTGATCACGTGTTGCACATAGATGGGAGTTATTGGTCCTGCCCAGTGCAGTTGGGGCCCTGGTTTTTGCCTGTTGATCTTTTGGCCCTTCCTCAGCTCCGGATTTTTGAGGTAGTGTTGGGTATAGGGCTGTGAAGATCTGAGGCCTTGATGCTTGAGATACCACACCGTTGATACACGGTGGTGATGCCACGCCGTTGATACACGGTGGTGATGCCACGCCGTTGATACACGGTGGTGATGCCACGCCGTTGATACACGGCAGTGATGCCACACCGTTGATACACGATGGTGATGCCACGCTGTTGGCGCACGGCAGTGAGGCCACGCCATTGGTACACGGCAGTAATGCCACGCCGTGGGTGCACGGCAGTGATGCCACGTTGTAGGTACACAACGGTGAGAGTCTTTTGGATGTTTCGGACTTTTGACCGCGAGTTGGGCAACAGCTTTATGATCGCCTTGTGAGCCAGTTGTCAGTCCCGTTCACCGACGGTTCGGTCCCCGTCAGGGTGTTCTTTATGAGTTGAGGGATCGACTTCGACCCGTGGGTCCGTTGGGGTTATGATAGCATGTTGAGCGACCAACTGTGGCACGAGATTGTGTCTCTTGAGGATCCCCTTTTGAGGGTAGCCTGCAGTTGAGTAGTCCACTCAGGTGGTTTTGGATCGGGAAGTGACCGAGTGAAGACCCCAACTTATTGGATTTCCCTTCCTTATTGGACGAGTCTGCAGGTATGCTTCGGGTCGTCTTGTTGGGGGTGGCACCATGATGTGGTTTGGTGCGTATTACACTTGTGGTTATTTCAGTTTTCCCCCAGCCTTTTAATGGAGCCCTTGGTTTTTCACGTCTCAGCTCAGTAGTGATGTGTTTTTCCTCGCCCGTGATTTACTTGCTCCTTTGAGATCTGTGATTATTGGAGTACGAGGGACGCCCGTTGTAATTTCTGGCTCGAGAGATGAGAGAATTGCACATCGGGTCATACCGTACTTGTTGTTGTTGTCGCGGAGTAATCACGAGGAGCGAGTGGGGGGAGCTGGAGGCGTATTGTTAGATACCTAGCCGTGGTATTCTTGACTCCTGATGGGCTTGATCTAGTTTCGAGGACGAAACTTTCTTTTAGTGGGGGAGGATGTGAGGTCCCGGAATTCCCCGCGTAGGGTTGCTGGATGTTGGGCAGCTTTCGGTCGCCGTTGGGGGGTGTTGGTGCGCGTGTTGGGGGCCCAGAAATGGATTTGTGATGCAATTTGGGATTTGCTTGCATCACTGGAGGCCTGCGTGGGTTGCGCGCAATTTGGACACAAGTGGTGGACTTCGGGCTTAATTTGAGACCCCGTGGGAAGTTGGGGGACCCGTCGGGTGTTTAGAGGTGATTTCGCGCGATTCAGATGTCAAAATTAGACTCCGGGTGAAGTCCGGATAAAAGTTTACCTCTCCGGTCGCCTTCGGGAATTTTTAGAGTTGGAATTGGGCAAATCGGACTTTAAAAATGGACCCGGCGCGAAAATCGGATCGAGTGGGCATTCGGCAAATTTTCGGGTGAGAATTTGGAGAATTGGACATCGTTTTTGGATTCAGCACGCGAAATCGCTAAGAATGGACTATTTATTTGTTGGATTTGGAGCCCGGATGAAATGCGCGTTTTTCGAGGCAAAACGGCACGAATCTCGAGGCGTGGCGCGTGGCGCGGATCCCGAGGTGAGTGCGGCGCGCGGGTCAAGGCGTGCTACTCGAGGCGGCAGGGGACAGGACGGGCGCAGGCGCGGGACGCGCGGGGGCCGCCACGTGGCGGGCCCCCGTTGGCGCCCGCGCGGGCGCGGGGGCACTCCCGCCCGTGTAACGGGCGCGTGTCCCGCGCCTGGGTTGCGCGGTGCGTGCAACGCGCCCGTGTGGCGGGCGCGTTGCTACGCGCCGCGTGGCCCTGTGGGCGCGCGCGTGGACCGGGCGCGCGCGCCCGTGTGCTGTGGACCGCGGATGGGGCTTCCCCATTGGCCCGCGCGGTGGACCGGCGCGGTGGACCGGATCCGTGGACCGCCTTCTCTCTCCCTCTTTTCTTCTTCTTCTTCCTCCCCGCGCACGCCATTTCCCTCCTCTTCTCTTCCTTTCTTCTTCAACCGAGCGAGAGGGAGAGCGAGGGAGATGGTGGGTGGTGCGGCGTGGCGTCGTGGGCCTCGTGGAGCGCGCGAGTTTTTCCGTGGGGAGCGTTTCGGCGACGGCGGCGCAGTCGGGGTAGGTCCCGTGGGTTGGTTTTTCTGTATTTTCGTACAGTTCTTGGAGCGTTCTTTTGGACTGTAATTAACCCTCTTGCTCTTTTCTGTGTTGGGCACGGTGCACCGTTTTGCGTGCGGACTCCGGCACCGTGCACCGTTTTGCGTGCGGACTCCGTTTTGCGTGCGGATTCCGGCACCGTGCACCGTTTTGCATGCGGACTCCGGCACCGTGCACCGTTTTGCGTGCGGACTCCGTTTTGCGTGCGGACTCCGGCACCGTGCACCGTTTTGCGTGCGGACTCCGGCACCGTGCACCGTTTTGCGTGCGAACTCCATTTTGCGTGCGGATTCCGGCACCGTGCACCGTTTTGCGTGCGGACTCCGGCACCGTGCACCGTTTTGCGTGCGGATTCCGGCACCGTGCACCATTTTGCGTGCGGACTCCGGCACCGTGCACCGATTCACGTGCAGACTCCGATTTTGGTGCGGACCCCGGCAGCGTGCTCCGTTTTGCGTGCGGGCTCCGGCGGCGTGCTCCGTTTTGCGTGCGGACTCCGACGGCGTGCCCCGTTTTGCGTGCGGATCGCGTGGAGGCCAATTGCAAGTGACTACGAGCAATTGGTGGCAAATCGAGGTGGGTGGCCTTATCTCCAAGTTTTATGGACTGTACAGTATCTCTACTGTTGTAGGACTATGCATGATAGCTTATTTCATTGTGTAGCATGCTAGATTGTAGGAATTGTTATTCCTTTTATTATCTGTTAATATAGTACCTTGGAACTTGACCTAGCACCCCCGTCATACGTTGCATGTGTAACCAGACCAGTAGAAAACCCTCACTTGGGCTAGGGTTATTTATGCTTAGACATCCACACTGTTCTTGCATCCCTGGACATAGTGTTTTCTCGCCCGGGTAGTGGGCCGAGAGGTCGGGACTTGCTTTTAGTGTGGGATGCTTTTGCACTCTTGCTTGGGAGCAGAGTGGAGTCTGGTAGTTGTAGCGGGTTGCTTATCTGTGCGGGGAGCCGTTTGAGTAAACGGTAGTCCCGAGAGGTCTTGTTTCCCTTTTACGCTGTCGTAGGAGGGAGCCGTTGAGTAGACGGTAGTCCCGGGCCGTCGAGTATCTTCCGGCCCGTCTTGTTGGGAACCGTTGGGGTTGACGGTGGTCCCAGGTCGTTGAGTGTTGTCCGACCTGTTTTGTTACCCTGAGTTGTGGGTCGTTCCTGGCTGTGGAGTATCTCCAGCCAGTGTGCCTTGTGCTGCGAGCCGTTGGCGAGGCTAGTGTCTCGTGTTTCGAGTTAGCCGAGCAGCTGAGTCGTCGAGAGTTCTCCGACTGTTGTGCGAGGTATTTGGGGATCCTGAGTCCTACCGTTCTGAGAGTGAGCGTGGATTTTGACTAGCCTGCTTATGCCAATTTGTGATACTCTATGCCGCGCCGTGTTCCTCAGTTGGAGTCGCGTCCCTGAGATGCCGCTGTGGATACGATGGGCCTGTTGAGGCAGTTTTGCGCGAGGGGTGAGTTAGTCGGGCAGGACGCCCCACGTAAATCCCGTCCTCATGGGGATGCGTGGTAGTGGGCAGGCGCGTTCCTAGTCGACAGGCGCAGGCTTGACTGGACCCTATGAGGCAGTCAGTTCGATTGGGTCTTTTGAGCACCTTGGGTGCGAGTGGTCTCTTTTACTTTCATCTGTTCCACTTTTTGAGTATCTAGATAGAGGTATGGCAGCTGTAGAGTAGCTCCAGCTTTTCTTGTTCAGATTTCATTGCTCTGTTATCTTTTACCTCTAGTAGACTTGGTGGGCAGACCGTTGGGCTTGTTGACGGCACCCACTGAGAACTACTGTGGGAAGTAGTTCTCACACCCGTCGTGGTGTCTTTTTCCCAGGAACTTCTTCTCCTGTTCCTGTTGCTCCAGTTGCTGATCCTTCTGACCGAGGCGAGGGAGTCGCGAGCTAGTTCCCTACCCGTCGTTGGAGTGTAGCGGTACCCCTTCAGAGGAGAGCTTCAGTAGATTAGTTACTTCTTTTCCTCTGTTGAGAGACCTTTGTTGTGAGGTATAGAGTTGTACTTTATTTTACAGTTCGAGAGACTGATGTAGTGAGGATATTTTTGTAGTGAGAGCCTGTACACTGATGTACTTTATTGGAGATATCTCCCTTTTGAGTTTTGTATCAGAGGACTTGGTATACGATCGTATTTGGGAGATGGATATTGTATTATCTTCAGTTGTACAGTGTTTGGTTTCCAGTTCTTACTAGTTTACTTTCAGCTCTGATATCTGTATCTCTGTAGTTGATTCTTTCTGCAGGTTAGACGCTTCGTCTGTACGGCAGTTTCCGTACAGATGGCGGATCTGTTAGTGAGCCCGGGTCGCAGTTTCGACCCCGGGGCGTGACAAGTAGGGCTATGGTGGTTCTAGAGGCAGCAACTAATGGGCTAACTCCTAATTCTGACTGAATCATCGAGGTGGCGGGCGTAAACGAGTTATCTTGCAATCTCTTTCACACACACTTCAAGCCCAAAGTAAGTTATGAAGGGGGAAAATTGACCCCTGATGCAAAACAACAAATGAATCAATCACTTCTCCAACTAGGTAGGATAAGACTATAATGGGATGAATCCGAAGGGATAAAGGACAGCGATCTTGTTCAGTAGTTCCAATCATATGCAATCATTGGCTCAAAAGATATTGGTTTATGGAGAAGATCTTCGTGTCTAGAACAGAAAAAGGGGGTGAAGAAAGCAAAGAGAAAGACAAGTTACTCACATCAGATTGTTTGGTCAGAGGCTAATTTGGAGGGGGAAAAAAGTTCAATAGTGAGATGATATTTGATACACTTTCCTTTATGTACATAAAGAAAGCTGTATGCCCCCTGGAAAAAGGTTTGTACAGGAAGGGATGTGGATAAATTCCTAGCGAGGCTACCCATGGTGCTACTAGAGCTACTACTTGATATCAATCTGCTTGGATGGACTCGGATGCAGCGAATCAAACTACAGGGCGATCGTCAGATGGTTGGCTCTTTATTCAGGTGCTCTTCTGTCTGAAGGTGGCTACTGCTTAGTTAGCTCCGTCTTGAGTTATCTCTTGTCTAGCTCTTGCTTCTTATAGCTAATCCCTCTAGGCAAGCCCGTTAGAAGAGAACAGCAACTACTGTGCTGTGCCCTACCTGAGAGACAACAGCTATGCCCTACCAAAGCTAGGGAACTGCCTATACTACAGCTAGGAAAGTCAGAAAAGAAACTGGTAGCTACTACCTACCCAAAAGAGGGGTAGCTACATTCTGGAAGAAAGAACTCGCAAGGAAAGCTTAAAAGAAGAACAACTACTTGCGTCTTGTTGCTAATCGACATTTCTAGAAGAAAAACAAACTGCCTAGTTGAAGGGTAAGCTACTCTATCTACAGACTGACTATCCACAGACCAACTAAAGGGTTAGTTAGTTACTAAAAATACAGACCTACTCAAGTGTAGGCTACTCTACCTACTAGAAGAAAAACCGGAATATATAGCAGGCTCACAAATCGCTTGTAGCTCAAAGAGAGCCTGATAAGCTAGTCTTTGCAAGGTCTTGCTTATCGACAATCCCACGAGGGCACCTACCATACCAGTTTTTATAAAAAAAGAAATAGGATAAAACGACCACCTTTGAAAACAACTGATTACACATAATCAGAAAGTTCCCGGAGTTTTGTAGAGGCTGCCTGAGATTGATTGTTAGGCTCGAGTGTATTGCGTTCAAGATCTGTCTTCTTTTCTTCTAGAAAAGGCTGTAGAGGGGGTGGCAGAAGATCAGCCAAAATAGTGACTTCGTCACCGTCAAGTCTCTTCATGGTCGGCACAGAAGTTAGCTTCCCCATTTTCCAATCGGGTATCCGTTGGAGGAGATGCAAGATATGAGCAAGATTTCTTCTTTCAAATAAAGGGCAGACGAGAGATCTGCGCACACGACAGCCAAAAGGGAGTCCGCTTCGATCCAGAGCCTCGAAAATCCTAGGTCGATGGCCAATTCCTCTTTCGGATAGCACCGAGTTCGATATGTAGGATATCTGATTTCCCGCAATGGAAGGATTTGCTTTTGATCCAGGAGCCATTGGCATCTCTGATGACGATACCCATACCTGCACCGCTATCTGAAAGAGCAGCCCCATCCGAGTTCTGTTTATGCCAGCCCGGTTTTGCTTTCATCCATGAGCAAGTCTTGGCCGCCCTCATCCTTGCTTGGTGGTACAGATCTTAGTCCAGCTAACAGTCATATAACCTTGCTTCGGATTGGCACCATTCCACAATCATCATCTTTTCTATCACCGGAAGAAAAAACGCAGCCAACCAATACATCTGATATGCATAGAGGACCCACATGATAAGCTTAAACCGACAAAGGATAAGAGTTTGCCCAGAAATCTTGACTTTGACAGGGATTGGAAAAGGGACGCTTTCAAACGGGAAGAGAAGAGAGGTAGGCCGTTGTACCTGATGGGTAAATTCCTTGTGCAGTCTCGATCTAATTCTTCTACCATTCATGTTACCTCCCTTAAAAAGTCAAATTTACATTTTTCCACACTGACTTGCATACCAGCTTGACCCTCAAACTCCTTTTAGACTTTCTCTGGTTATTTCAGTGATCTATCATCTCCATTTGTGAAGACCAGAAGGTCGTCAGCAAATATTAGGTGCGAGATGCTGAACGGGCCACCATTATTCATCGGTTTTATCTGTTTACACAGAGAGGCATACTCCATGAGAGCTGTGAAACCTTCCATAACCAGAGTTCAAAGGTACGGGGACAATGGGTCCCCCTGTCGTAGTCCAGAAGAAGCTTTAAAGAAGCCCGCCACTCACCTCGTCTGAGCCCTCTTTGCTGCTGTTTACTTCCCTGCCCTTGCCTACCCTATATTAAGTGAAACGAAGCACATCTGCAAATTCGCTAGCTATATTCGTACAGGTGGCTGCTTGCTTGACTTTTATTCTTCATGGTTTGCCTAATTATATGGCTTCCTTTGCCAAAGATAGTCCGTCTGTCTCTACCAGCCAGTTTCTCCATTAGAAGCAGTATCAGTTTCAGCTATTGATCAGTTGCCATACTCCATTTGTGGCCTCCCGTCCCCGGACTGGAGAGTGGAGGGTTCTGATCAATTCTCATAACCAATCTTGGTGATGAAGTAGAGGACCCTAAGTAGAGTTCTTTTCTTAGCCTTAGTTTTCCGGTGTGGTGCCCGACCTTCCATCGAGTTGGATTGTATGAAGCACGTAATTTAACATGACGTCTTTCCCCTGGGCGCAACATGGAAGTAGTATGATTATGGTAAGATAGGGCCCTAGGCGAGACATACAAAAACCCGATCCCACTGGAACTCGATCTGTGATCCGTCTCACGCAACTGTATAGTTACATAAATAGTTGTATTTCGGGAAAGATGGCCCCAATCCCGCCATTCAACATATTGATGTCTTTGATTTTGACTGAAACTACAAAAAAGGCTTGTTTTACCGTCTTAGTCACCCCTCTGGTGCCTCATGCAGACCCTCTCAAGGCGAATAGTCAAGGAGGCTATCTTCTCAGAATAGCCTGCCGTAACCCCGAACCAACTCGTGCTTTGAGAGACTATAACATAGTTTCACTCGGCAAAGCAAATAAGATATTTTCTTTCTAACCGGATAGGTTGCTGTTTCGGGGAGAAGGTAAGGGTCCAAAGGAGAAGGTAAGAGTACCAGCTGACTGACTTGTGTTCCAGTTGACTTTTGAAGGGCCTTTCTGCAGTGGCAAGCGTACAATTCCAATCCCCTGGCCGCCCATTCTATATAAAGGTAATTAAAACGTGTTATAGTGCTAAATAATGGGCATATCATGAGAGTTCGAGTACCAGCTCAAGCTGTTCCAGCTTCTACTCTTCCTCCCGTTGCTGCTTGCTTGCCCGAACCTCCTACTCGTATTAATGATCAAAAGCCAAGCCGGATACGAGTATTAGTATTCATAGGCAAGCCCGCTCGCCAGAAGCAAGCCCTTCCCCATCGAGTCGAGTAGCCTCGAATAGCTCTCTTCTCCCTCTTTCCTTTCGCGTACTCCTCTGCCCTTTGTCCTTCTCTTCTCCCCTGAGCAGTAGCAGCAGCGGGAGAGTCGGTAATTCAATTGGGATAGTAGGGGGACGGTGCTTCGGGTTAGCACTCTCTCTTTCCGTCGGTGAACAAGTCTCATTCGTTTGGCCGCAGATGACCTCTGCATTGAAATCCTTTTTTCTTAATAACTTATTAGCATAGTTATATTAGCATAGAATGATTTTGACTTACGAGTTTCTTAATAACTTACTCTGGAAGAGGTTTATCAACTACTGAGGATCAATTAGCATTACCTCACCCGAAATTGGCACCTAAATTTGCACTCGAAACCGCCTCCCTTCTTGTCCCTTTTCCTTAGACGAGCGACTATGCTTAAACAGGTATGCTGCTTTGCGATTTCAGCTGCTCTTTTGGGGAGGACAAGTAGTTTGACTTTAGTACTCAATTTTAGACTTCATAGGCTACTTGGCGGTAGTAGGCCCAGGTCCATCATTGGCTGGTAGTCTTCACCGGCATCTCCTCTGGAAAGTTTGGTATGTATTTGAAATCGTAATCACAAGAGGAAGACCAGTAGAAGAAAAACTTCCTATCAGAAGCACGAGTTGAACGGCTTACTAAAGTAGCCTGATGGCGAGCGGATTTCATCGGGCTATTAAGTTATTAAGAAAAATTATTGTTGGGCTGCTTTTAGGCCTTCTCTGCCCCGATTCCCTCGACCTAGAAATATAGAATAAGAGGAGAGATCTAAGCGTAGAAAGATTAGCTAACGAATGCTCCTATCCTATGGGAATGAGTGCTTGAATAAACTCTGATTCCGCTTGGGATTGAGAACGTCCCACTGTGGATTCATAGACTGAACTTGACAGGTTCTAGTGCGGAAAGGTAAGCACTCGCTTTAGCTACAGTCGCGGCATAGCGCGTTAGAGATGCCCTGGAAGCTTTCCAAGTTAAGCCAAGACCACAGGTAGTTTAACAAACGAGCCGGGGAGGCTACCTTTATGAACGAGAGTCGGTCTAATTCCGGTCTGGAGTTGAATCAATAATTATTCATGCTAAGACAACGGAGTGGGTAAGCTTACCGCCGCCTTAAACCAAGGGAAGGGGTGCAAATAGCCAGGCTTAGTTGATAAATCTCATGCCAAAGGTTACGCCTATCCATGGCCGGACCTCTCGTGCTCGCCTCTTCTCTTCTGGTACTTCCGTTCTTCTCCTTCTCGTATCCGGTTCTATAATAGAACAAGCTATTCTTTCTTTCCTCGCTTTGTTAGCTTCTTGTTAGCAGTACTAGTTTGTAGTCTTTATTGACCTGGAACACAAGCCTTACCAGCCAGCCCTTCAAAACTCTCTTGTCCTGACCTTACTACCTCCGTCCCTTTCCTTACCAACCACCTCCGTCTCTTAACTCTCTTCTCATACTCCTCGCTCATCTTTCCTGGCGTACTCCAGTTAGCTCTTCTCTTACAGAGGCTTGTCTTTAACTTAAACTTAAGGGAATATGCTTTCTTTCCTCATTTTGAATGCTTTCTTGCTTATGCCAATGCCTAAACAGTTGAAAAATCTGCATGTGATTCTGTACCAAGAACATCGGCTTCTCATGTCGATCGTCCGTTCGGCCAATTGGACAGCGTCATCTTCGTTTATTTTACTATTAAACTTCCCCCAATCCCTAGTTGTACAGGTACAGCCCAGAAGCTTCCTCTTCCATCAATATGAAAGCGCTAGGCACCTCTTAACAGTACAGTTAAAAGTCCCAGTCCCTTTACGCTATTTGCCTTGTCCCATTCTATGCATCTGATCTTTCCTCTTAAATGTCTGTCCGTGGATCTGGTCTATCTTAACTCATGGCATGCTCGCTCTTCCTATCCCGGGCCAAGACCTTTTTCAATAGCTACTCTTTCTCTTCCGAGACGGGTTTAGAATCGAACTGGGGCATGGCCTGTTAATCTGGGGTTACACTAGCTAGCCCTCACTATTAAGTAGTTATAGCCGAAATTGGCAAATCGCCCTCTCCTCCTTTTGATGGTGAATGTCGACAAATGTCCTTAAAACAACCCTTATCCCAAGTGCTTATGTAGCATCAGGAAAGACAGTAAGCCAAGGAGAGATCCCGGGAAAGGGAAAGCGGAAGCCAAGAAGATCGTCTTCAATAGCTGCGGATTCTGATTCACTTCCTCACAGAGCACAGAGAAGGAGATGGCATCAAATGGGACAAGGAACTGAACTGCAGAAATAGTAAAAGAATAGGCCCTCACTGCATTCACTCCTCTGTCGGCGTATCAGCGCTATTCCTCAAGTGGGAGAGATATCCCCTGTTTGAATTAAGACGAAGCAGTCTCCTAATCGCTAAGCATTCCTTAGGCTCGAGAAGGGGGCTATTTAGGCATTAAAAGACGAGTACGAGTTAGCAGGGCTGTCAGCCTCCTTCAGATTCAAAGTAGCAGTAGGAGGGCATGTGTAAGCCGTTCTAAGAGTAAGGGGCCTAGCGAGCCAAAAGGTCTCTGGGTTGGCAGTTAACTGACTGCCCATTTCCAAAATCAAAACCACTAGGCATAGAATGCGCTCTTAGCCTTCTGACTTTCCTTCGTCTAGTAAGGTGAGATCCGACCCGAGGCAGGGCTCTTTCATAAGAAAGATTGGCCTTTGAATTCAAGCAGGAATGAGAGCCGATTCGATATTGCCCTGAAAGGCAACTAGTCTTTAGGAGCAAAAAGCTCTTTTTTCGAACGAAATCCAGCCGACAAGAATAGTAAATCCCTCCACCACGGACAGAGACTAGGCTGCACCTTCTTCTTCTCCTGCTTGACTGCTTGCTTTAGTGCTTTACTGTAACAAGGGAATCCCCGCATCAAAGCCCCTTTTCCCCGCAGTGGTATGGCAAAGAGTAGGAGTAGGAGTAGGACGTAGCACTAGGCTAAGGCAAACTTAGAACTGATTGACCAGTCAGAAACTGTATTACTAGTACCCGGATAAGGCCTCCCATTAATTAATAGTTCACCGTACCCTTTTCTTTATTTTTCTTTCTCGAGGGACAGAGGGGCGTAGAGAAGAGCCAAGGAGTGAGTGGCGGATGCTGATCCCACAAGGGAATGGACATTGACAATAAATTTGGCTATTTCAGTTGGAGGAGATTGATTTTGAAACCCGAGATGCGAAGAATATTCCTAGTCTGTCTAACTTTTTATTTTGTAATAGTTACCGCTATGTGGGATGTGGGTCCTTCAAACATTCTCTATTAATATCCCTCGGCCGATAAATGGCAAGCAAGAATGAGAGCAGGACGAATCCGCTCTTATATCATCTATAGAATCGGCTGTTCGAGAATAGTAAGTATAGTTAAGTTCAGTTAATCAGAATAAGTGAAGGCGCAGGAGATATTTCATTAAGAATTAACAGAAGACTAGTCGTCAGAGCTAGTATGCCAGATGCCATGGATCGGAAGAAGGAATCCCCTGCTATTGAATCTGGTGCTAATGAAGATGGCCTCGAATCGGACAAGGAAGTTAGACGCTAGGCCCCCTTTATGGCTTACCTGAACCGTTGTGGGATGCTTATCTGGTGTTCGGAAGAAGGAATTCCCTGCAAACTTTTTTTACAAAAAGAAAGGGCTTTCATTTGTTTGTAATAATAGAATGCGCTGTTAGCAAGAGATGGCATTGAATCAGCTTACCTTGCCTTAAAAGGGCTCTACTCTAGCAGGCCTTAGTGCCCTTGCAAGGAGCTGTTGTCGCAATTGAATCAAATCAATAGTAATCCCGCTAAAAACTAGTCGGATTGATGGACAATTGCCTGTTTAAAGGGGACAAAAAAGAAGAGGAATCGAAAGAAGGGCTTAGTGTTCCGATTGCGTGTCACGCCCCGGGGTCGAAACTGCGACCCGGGCTCACTAACAGATCCGCCATCTGTACGGAAACTGCCGTACAGACGAAGCGTCTAACCTGCAGAAAGAATCAACTACAGAGATACGGATATCAGAGCTGAAAGTAAACTAGTAAGAACTGAAGACCAAACACTGTACAACTGAAAATAATACAATATCCATCTCCCAAATACGATCGTATACAAAGTCCTCTGATACAAAAACTCAAAGGGGAGATATCTCCAATAATGTACATCAGTGTACAAGCTCTCACAACAAAAGTATCCTCACTACATCAGTCTCTCAAACTGTAAAATAAAGTAAACTAATCTACTGAAGCTCTCCTCTGAAGGGGTACCGCTACACTCCAACGACGAGTAGGGAACTAGCTCGCGACTCCCTCGCCTCGGTCAGAAGGATCAGCAACTGGAGCAACAGGAACAGGAGAAGAAATTCCTGGGGGAAAAAAAGACACCACGACGGGTGTGAGAACTACTTCCCACAGTAGTTCTCAGTGGGTGCCGTCAACAAGCCCAACGGTCTGCCCACCAAGTCTACTAGAGGCCAAAGATAACAATGCAACGAAATCTGAACAAGAAAAGCTGGAGCTACTCTACAGCTACCATGCCTCTATCTAGATACTCCAAATAGTGGAACAGATGAAACTAAAAGAGTCCACTCGCACCCAAGGTGCTCAATAGACCCAATCGAACTGACTGCCTCATAGGGTCCAGTCAAGCCAGCGCCTGTCGACTAGGAACGCTCCTGCCCACTACCACACATCCACATGAGGACGGGATTTACGTGGGGCGTCCTGTCCTACTAACTCATCCCTCGCGCAAAACTGCCTCAACAGGCCAACCATCGTATCCACAGCGGCATCTCAGGACGCGACTCCAACTGAGTAGAACGGCGCGGCATAGAGTATCAAACATTGGCATATGCAGGCTAGTCAAAAACCACGCTCACTCTCAGAACGGTAGGACTCAAGATCCCCAAATACCTCGCACAACAGTCGGAGCACTCTCGACGACTCAGCTGCTCGGCTAACTCGAAACACGTGACACTAGCCTCTCCAACGGCTCGCAGCACAAGGCTCACTGGCTGGAGATACTCCACAGCCAGGAACGACCCATAACTCAGGGTAACAAAACAGGTCGGACAACACTCAACGACTTGGGACCACCGCCAACCCCAACGGTTCCCAACAAGACGGACCGGAAGATACTCGACGGCCCGGGACTGCCGTCTGCGCGTCGGCTCCCTCCACGACGGCACAATAGGGAAACAAGACCTCCCGGGACTACCGTTTACCCAAACGGCTCCCGGCACAGATAAGCAACCCAGTACAATTACCAGACTCCACACTGCTCCCAGGCAAGAGTGTAAAAGCATCCCACACTAAAAGCAAGTCCCGACCTCTCGGCCCACTACCCGGGCGAGAAAACACTATGTCAGGGATGAAGGAACAGTGTGGGTGTCTAAGCATAAATAACCCTAGCCCAAGTGAGGGTTTTCTACTAGTCTGGTTGCACATACAACATATGACGGGGGTGCTAGGTCAAGTTCCAAGATAACTACATTAACAGATAATAAAGGGATAGCCATTCCAACAATCTAGCATGCTACACAAGGAAATAAACTATCATGCATAGTCCTACATCAATAGAATTAATGTACATTCCATAAAACATGGAGATAAGGCCACCCACCACGATTTGCCACCAATTGCTCGTAGACACTTGCAATTGGCCTCCATGGGATCCGCACGCAAAACGGGGCACGCCGTCGGAGTCCGCACGCAAAACGGAGCACGCCGTCGGAGTCCGCACGCAAAACGGAGCACGCTGCCGGAGTCCGCACCAAAAACGGTGTCTGCACGAGAAACGGTGCAAGCGCCGGAGTCCGCACGCAAAACGGTGCACGGTGCCGGAATCCGCACGCAAAATGGAGTCCGCACGCAAAACGGTGCACGGTGCCGGAGTCCGCACGCAAAACGGTGCACGGTGCCAGGATCCGCACGCGAAACGGAGTCCGCACGCAAAACGTGCACGGTGCCGGAGTCCGCACGCAAAACGGTGCACGGTGCCAGAGTCCGCACGCAAAACGGTGCACGGTGCCGGAGTCCGCACGCAAAACGGTGCACGGTGCCGGAGTCCGCACGCAAAACGGAGTCCACACGCAAAACGGAGCACGGTGCCGGAGTCCGCACGCAAAACGGTGCACGGTGCCCAACACAGAAAGGAGCAAGAAGGTCAGTTACTGTCTAAAAGATCGCCCCAAAACTGTACAAAAATACAGTAAAACCAACACACGGCACCTACCCGACTGCGCCGCCGCCGCCGCAACGCCCCCATCGGAAGCCTCGCGCGCTCCACGAGGCCCGCGACGCGAAACGCCATCTCCCACACTCTCCTCCCTCACTCTTCCCGTCGCTCGGTTGGAGAAGAAAACGAAGAAGGAAAAGAGGTCGCTTGCGGGGAGGAAGAAGGAGAAGAAGAAGAGAAAGGGAGAGAGGCGGGTCCACGGTGCACCGGTCCACGGTGCACCGGCCGGTCCACCGCACCCGCCCGGGTGCACCAGGCCCAGGCAAGGAGGCGCGCTGTCACGGGGTCAGCTTTTTCGCCTTAAAATTACCCCATGCGGCGCTCAAGTGTCGCACACCCGAGCCAGCCTTCCCGAGTCCCCTTGCCACGGACACGCCCTCGAACTTAAACAGCGGGATCCAAACTCAAGCATTAACCAAGCATGCTCCTCCACGAGCCTGACTGCCCGGTGCCGCGCCTTACGTCGAACCCTTTGTCGAACTCCGCGAGTTCCGAACAAACAACCCCGCCACCGAGGCTGGCCTTCAAGCCGAGTATATTCCGCCTAGCCGGACAAACTCTCCTCGAGAGTGCTACTAACCGAATGTCCCTTTGCCTCCGAAGCAAACATCCAGGACAATACAAGTTCTCACAACTTAGTCCATTCGAATGGGCCCGAGCGAGCTGTCCTTGTGCGTTCCGCTCGTCTGCTTAACCGAGCGACCTGTCCCGCGCATCTCGCCCGTCCGCCAGCCCATTGCCTTGCCAAGGCGCCGCGCGCCCCGCACTTCCCACGACAGGATCCATAGTCAGGTCGGGCATGTCCCGTTCCGCCGGCCACCTAGTTTCGTCATCGCTCCCGATTCGGTCCAAGGTCCGCTTCCCGAATACCCCACACTACTTGTTCCCGCGTGTGTTCCCTTCGCAAGGGTTTGCCAACCTAGCGACATTCTCCCCGCGTCGCCAACCCCCTGGCACCTCCATTGCACGACCATGATTGGCCGCCAACACACTCGGCCCAGCATCCATGGTTGCTTGACGGATGTCGCCCACAATCGAATCTGCCTCGCTCCGCTTCGCTAGCCATTCGGCACCTCCATTGCACGACCATACTTGGCCGTCAACACCCTCGGTCCTCTCCATGGCTCACTTAACGAAAACCAGCATCGATTGTCTCCTCCTACTTCGTGGGCCGCGCCGCACGAATCCCCGCTCGGCACCACTGCCTTTGCGAGCCTTGCCCCTTTACGGCGGACCGACCGTTCCTTCGCCTCGCAAACTTCGTAGGCCTCGCGCCTCACGAATCCCCGCTCGGCACCCACATGCCTTCGCAAGCCTTGTCCCTTGAGGCGGACCAACCTTCGCAAGACTGTCCCTCATCCGCTCGTTCGCTCCACTACAGAGATCCGAAACGGCATAAGGTAGTGCAAGCGAACCGAGAGGCAAAACCTCTGGGCCAACCCCGCTCCGTAATGCCGTCGACCTCGTGTCTTTGGCATTACCCTAAGCCCGTGTGCTCAACGACCATCAAATCCCGCTCACACGAACTTAGGCTTGGCGACTCCGCTCGCCAAGGGATGGCCTATGTCCTATAGGCCAACGGGGGAGTCGGGGCCACTTCGCAAGTGTCCAACCCCTCCTCTATATAACCCACGAGGCATCCACCCCTTTGGCACCCCGGGGGTACAAAGGTGCTCACCGAGGGGTACGTTTTGAAACCCCGCATGCGGCACCATTTTCATGGTCATGGCATGGGCCATTGCTAGGGAATTGCCTCCGTTGGTTCGCCCGCGGCTCAACCCTGACGGATTGTCCCAACTTCGCAAACCCGAACTCTGTCAACCCAAATGCCTACCAAATGTCATCCAAAAGTGGCCCCCAAGGATGTCACGGTCGAACCAACACGATCGACACGTGACAGACTCCCCCACCCAAGTTATCGACGTCCTCGTCGATGTCCATCCGTACTCCAGCTTTGTTGATAGCTGCCAAACACTACTCCAGATCAGAGCCGCCCTCGGCCTTGGCATCGCATGCCACGCTGACCCGCCTTGAGTATGTCCGCTACCCAACGCGTTGCTGAAACTCCTTGGTCCTCTCGACCAAACCACAGATCAGAGCCGCCCTCGGCCTTGGCATCGCATGCCACACTGACCCAATACACTGCACAAACCATTCTGTCCCCTTGAGTTGAAGCTCCCAGCTCCGGATGCCTCCCTCGCACCACAAAACTCCTTCACGGAACCAGAATGTTTACCTTGTCGTCTGCTCACGACAACCCAGATGGCACTGGCACTCCACTGCAACTCGGTCCTTCTCGAGGCGCTACTCGGCCCTTCTGTCCCTTTCGCCCCTATTTAACCCAAGTCTCCTGCAGCTAGTCACCAACCTTGTGCCTCCCTCGCAGGGAATCCCATTCCAGCTAGCGGTCTCTTCCCAGAACGCTACCGGACCAACTAGTGCACTCGGTATACTCCGCGAATATACCTATCCAAACGTGCACGAGTTCCTTTGAAATCAGAAGAGTGGCCCTCCCTCGCTCCCTCCGAGGTCAAACTCCAAACGTCCCAACGTCTTGGAGCGTCCAACGCGAATCAGCTCGCAGCTCGGCTTCGCTTCTCCACCTCAAAATATCACAATATTCATCTAGGCTTCTCCACCCTGGAGCTCCCAATACACAAACTGTGGTCGGGCCAGATCACATCCAACCCCTTCCATTATCCATGAGTACTTCTGCCCATCTCGTGCCCTTCCCGCACACAACTTTGGCCTCACAAATGCCCCCGCAATCACATAACGTCAAGCCATCACCATGGTTTCTCCGAGTTTTCGAGTCTTTTGCCGAGACACACCTGCCCTCGACTACTTCGCACATCTACTTGCTCTACCATGAACTCTTGTTATGCCTCCTGACTGCTTTGCACTTTCGCTACTCGTTGCTGCTTAGCACCTTTGGCTTCTGTACTCCCGGTCGCTCAATTCCACTCCCTCTAGGCTCTCGCTAAACCCGACTTCGGTCCTCCACCAAAGTCCTCGGCCAAGTTCGAGACTAACGACACCTCGTTTCCATTGCTCAAACTTGCCGTCCTCCATACCTCCAGCAATCACCTTCGCAATAGCCGCTGAACGGAACCCAAGCTTAACCCATCTGCTAGTCTTTCTCACAACTGCTGGTAACGGTGATGTCGCCATCCAACGTCCACCCCCTCACAAATTGCGATACCTCGACCCTTTGAGTTGACAACTGAGTCTTTCCCCTCCCAGCAACCTGTCACTAGGCGATCCTGGACCACAGTCCACCCGAGTGTCATGACTTGTCTTCACGTCTACACTCGAGTCCCAGTCCCTCCGCTCCAAAAGCTCAGGTCCTCGCACAACCTTTGCAATCTGCCAGCAGAGCCCACACGATCCGTCGCACGGATACGTGCCCGCTATCTCGAGACCTTAGCACTGTCACTGATTTTCCCGAACATAGCTCCTTACCCTGTTCCTCTGAACAAAGTCCAATCTCATCGTTTGATTCGCTCGAATAGGGAGTCCCATTCGTCCAGGCTGTGGCCACACCATCGAGAGCAACCGATCTCCCATCGGCCTTCCCGCCCCAAGTGAGAAACACCAAACCATCCAGCAACCCTTGGCCCACTTCACAACCTAGCCCAAAGCTTAGCTGTTACTGCCACGGACCCGATCAGTCTTGGTTCCCAACTTGTGCTCCACGAAGTTAACTCCTCTGACATGTGTGTTTTTCTCCGCCACGTTCCTTAGACAAGATCCCTTATCAAGTTACCAAACATCGGGGCCACATTCTGCTCAAATGTGCTCCCCCACCCTGAGTCGCAAGCTCCGCCGAGCGCACTCAGACCAAATCCAGGCATTCGCAATGCCCACTTCCGCTGCGCGAGTTTCAGTTCTACCACAACCTTGACTACACCCAACAGCGGGATCCACGTCATTCGTCCATTGTACACGTGGATGCTATTCTGAACAATCAACGCTGTCACCGCCCTGCCCAGATACAGACTTTTCTCCTTACCCTAGGAGTACAGGTTCAATTGCGATCTCTTTCTCGCATCGAGATAACTCTTTTCAATTCATGGGTACACACTCGAAGAGTAATCGATCTCCCATCGATCTTCTTGTACTGAAACACTTAAACTCAGTCACTACGAAGAAACCCTTCTGTCGCGTGTGCTGCATCCCAATCCTTCCCTTCTAGAGATTCATCCGCTGCAAGACCACAATCCCGGAAGCACATCGTCGCACAATGTGTTCCTCTCTTTCCCAAGCCGCGAACACCACTTCACGAGCTCGGATCCCTTAGGCACCCGCCTAATTCCACTCCGTGGTAACCGCGACCACGGACCACATAATGATTCTCCCAATCATTGCCTCGTCGCGTGCCACGCGACTCCGGACTTAGCCATTTTTACAAGTATTGTACTAGAATTCGCTGCACTCTGACTCCGCATCTCTCACAAGCGTAGTACCGCCACAGTGCCTCGCCGACGCCTAGTAACTTCGTTGGAGCGACTCCACTCACACCAACTTCGCCGCCAAGGTCGCACCTTCCGGCCAAATCTTCAACCCATGAGCTCAACTTAGCTCTGATACCACTTGTCACGGGGTCAGCTTTTTCGCCTTAACATTACCCCGTGCGGCGCTCAAGTGTCGCACACCCGAGCCAGCCTTCCCGAGTCCCCTTGCCACGGACACGCCCTCGAACTTAAACAGCGGGATCAAACTCAAGCATTAACCAAGCATGCTCCTCCACGAGCCTGACTGCCCAGCGCCGCGCCTTACGTCGAACCCTTTGTCGAACTCCGCGAGTTCCAAACAAACAGCCCCGCCACCGAGGCTGGCCTTCAAGCCGAGTATATTCCGCAGGCGCGCGTTCCCAACGCGCGCCAGCTGCGCGCCTTGAGCCGCCTCGGGATCCGCGCTGTCGCCTCGCCTCGGGAAACGTGCCGCGCCGCCTCGAAAAATGTGTAAAATATCCGGGCTCCAAAACAAACAAGTAAATAGTCCATTCTTAGCGATTTCGCGCGCTGAATCCAAAAACGATGTCCATTTCTCCAAATTCTCACCCAAAAATTTGCCGAATGCCCACTCGATCCGATTTTCGCACCGGGTCCATTTTTAAAGTCCGATTTGCCCAATTCCAACTCTAAAAATTCACGAAGGCAACCGGAGAGGTAAACTTTTATCCGGACTTCACCCGGAGTCTAATTTTGATATCTGATTCGCGCGAAATCACTTCTAAACACCCGACGGGTCCTCCAACATCCCACGGGGTCTCAATTTAAGCCCGAAGTCCACCACTTGTGTCCAAAATGCGCGCAACCCACACAGGCCTCCAGTGATGCAAGCAAATCCCAAATTGCATCACAAATCCATTTCTGGGCCCCCAACACGCGCACCAACACCCCCAACGGCGACCGAAAGCTGCCCAACAACCAGCAACCCTGCGCGGGGGATTCCGGGACCTCACATCCTCCCCCACTAAAAGAAAGTTTCGTCCTCGAAACTAGATCAAGCCCATCAGGAGTCAAGAATACCACGGCTAGGTATCTAACAATACGCCTCCAGCTCCCCCACTCGCTCCTCGTGATTACTCCGCAACAACAACAACAAGTACGGTACTACCCGATGTGCAATTCTCTCATCTCTCGAGCCAGAAATTGCAACGGGCGTCCCTCGTACTCCAGTAATCACAGATCTCAAAGGGGCAAGTAACTCACGGGCGAGGAAAAAAAAATCACATCACTACTGAGCTGAGACGTGAAAAACCAAGGGCTCCACAAAAAGGCTGGCGGAAAACTAAAATAACCACAAGTGTAATACGCACCAAACCACAACATGGTGCTACCCTCAACAAGACAACCCGAAGCATACCCGCGGACTCGTCCAATAAGGAAGGGAAATCCAATAAGTTGGGGTCTTCACTCGGTCACTTCCCGATCCAAAACCACCCGAGTGGACTACTCAACTGCCGGCTACCCTCAAAAGGGATCCTCAAGAGACACAATCTCGTGCCACAGTTGGTCGCTCAACATGCTATCATAACCCCAACGGACCCCACGGGTCGAAGTCGATCCCTCAACTCATAAAGAACACCCTGACGGGGACCAAACCGTCGGTGAACGGGGCTGAAAACTGGCTCACAAGGCGATCATAAAGCTGATGCCCAACTCGCGGTCAAAAGTCCGAAACATCCAAAAGACTCTCACCGTTGTGTACCTACAACGTGGCATCACTGCCGTGCACCCACGGCGTGGCATTACTGCCGTGTACCAATGGCGTGGCCTCACTGCCGTGCGCCAACGGCGTGGCATCACCACCGTGTATCAACGGTGTGGCATCACCACCGTGTATCCACGGTGTGGCATCACTGCCGTGTATCAACGGCGTGGCATCACCACCGTGTATCAACGGCGTGGCATCACCACCGTGTATCAACGGCGTGGCATCACCACCGTGTATCAACGGCGTGGTATACTCAAGCATCAAGGCCTCAGATCTTCACAGCCCTATACCCAATACTACCTCGAAAACCCGGAGCTGAGGAAGGGCCAAAAGATCAACAGGCAAAAACCAGGGCCCCAACTGCACTGGGCAGGACCAATAACTCCCATCTATGTGCAACACGTGATCAGGTATCTGAACCTCACGAGCACAAGCTAAGGGTACTATCTCTAGCCCATACATCAATGCAAATGCCCTAGCACTCTCACAAGCTATGTCAACAAGCAACTCGCGGCTGGAGACGCTCCCGGTAGTCCATCAGGACGAACTCGACGCCATCAAATCTCGGCGTCCTGTCAGATCATCTCATCTCACTAAAATAACCACCTGGTAACTCGGCCGGAGGTGAAAATCGCCTCAACAGGCCAAACCTTCGCCACTCACTAGGCGGCATCGCCACTCATTGGGCGGCATCGCCACTCACTGGGCGGCATCGCCCCTCACTGGGCGGCATCATCTCTGGTAGCTCGGCTAGTGGAAAGTATCCTCCTGGTAATTCGGCCAGGGAAAAATGTCCTCCTGGTAACTCGGCCAGGGCATGTGCCCACCTGGTAACTCGGCCAGGGGCAATGCATCCATCTGGTTGCTCGGCCAGTGGAAAGTATCCATCTGGTAACTCAGCCAGTGATAATTATCCATCTGGTAACTCGGCCAGTGATAATTATCCATCTGGTAACTCGGCCAGTGATAATTATCCATCTGGTAACTCGGCCAGTGATAATTATCCATCTGGTAACTCGGCTAGCGATAATTATCCATCTGGTAACTCGGCCAGCGATAATTATCCATCTGGTAACTAGGCCAGCGATAATTATCCATCTGGTAACTCGGCCAGCGATAATTATCCAGCTGGTAACTCGGCCAGCGATAATTATCCATCTGGTAACTCGGCCAGTGATAATTATCCATCTGGTAACTCGGCCATCGATAATTATCCATCTGGTAACTCGGCCAGCGATAATTATCCATCTGGTAACTCGGCCAGTGATAATTATCCATCTGGTAACTCGGCCAGCGATAATTATCCATCTGGTAACTCGGCCAGGGAAACGCCTCCTGGTAACTCAGCCAGGGAAAAAACGCCCTCCTGGCAACTCAGCCAGGGAAAAACGCCCTCCTGGCAACTCAGCCAGGGAAAATGCCCTCCTGGCAACTCAGCCAGGGAAAATGCCCTCATGGCAACTCAGCCAGGGAAAAACACGCTCCTGGTAACTCAGCCAGGGAAATGCCCTCCTGGCAACTCAGCCAGGGAGATGCCTTCCTGGTAACTCAGCCAGGGAAAACACCCTCCTGGTAACTCAGCCAGGAAAATGCCCTCCTGGCAACTCAGCCAGGGAGAATGCCTTCCTGGTAACTCAGCCAGGGAAAAACACCCTCCTGGTAACTCAGCCAGGGAAAATGCCCTCCTGGCAACTCAGCCAGGAGGAACGCCCTCCTGGTAACTCAGCCAGGGAAAATGCCCTCCTGGTAACTCAGCCAGGGAAAACGCTCTCCTGGAAACTCAGCCAGGGAAAACGCCCTCCTGGTAACTCAGCCAGGGAAAATGCCCTCCTGCTAACTCAGCCATGGAAAAAGCCCTCCTGGTGACTCAGCCAGGGAAAATGCCCTCCTGGTGACTCAGCCAGGAAAAAACGCCCTCCTGGTAACTCAGCCAGGGAAAATGCCCTCCTGGTAACTCAGCCAGGGAAAACGCCCTCCTGGTAACTCAGCCAGGGAAAACGCCCTCCTGGTGACTCAGCCAGGGAAAACGCCCTCCTGGTGACTCAGCCAGGGAAAATGCCCTCCTGGTAACTCAGCCAGGGAAAATGCCCTCCTGGTGACTCAGCCAGGGAAAATGCCCTCCTGGTGACTCAGCCAGGGAAAACGCCCCTCCTGGTGACTCAGCCAGGGAAAAACGCCCTCCTGGTAACTCAGCCAGGGAAAACGCTCTCCTGGTAACTCAGCCAGGGAAAACGCCCTCCTGGTAACTCTGTCAGGGAAAACGCCCTCCTGGTAACTCAGCTAGGGAAAATGCCCTCCTGGCGACTCAGCCAGGGAAAATGCCCTCCTGGTAACTCAGCCAGGGAAAATGCCCTCCTGGTGACTCAGCCAGGGAAAATGCCCTCCTGGTAACTCAGCCAGGGAAAATGCCCTCCTGGTGACTCAGCCAGGGAAAACGCCCTCCTGTTAACTCAGCCAGGGAAAATGCCCTCCTGGTAACTCAGCCAGGGAAAATGCTCTCCTGGTAACTCAGCTAGGGAAAACGCCCTCCTGGTAACTCAGCCAGGGAAAATGCCCTCCTGGTAACTCAGCCAGGGAAAATGCCCTCCTGGTAACTCAGCCAGGGCGGGGTGTGTCCTTTTCATAACACGATGTCTCAGGGGTATCGCAACCCACTGCAAAACAACAAATGTCAGGACACAACAAGCATACGACCCATTCCAGCGAAAGTCTAAGACATGTCAGCCATTCCATAGCATTATGTTGTCTGCAACCAACATAATCGATTAGGAGAATAAACATGCCAAACTCTCATCCCGTCTCTTGGGAGAGGTAAAAACTCAATCAGGACTCTCGCTATAAGTCACGACTCTCACGTAGTCATCCTAATGTCCAACCACAAGCCTAGGGTTTCTAAGTCCACCACGACCTACAACCTAGGCTCTGATACCACTCTAATCTGTCACGCCCCGGGGTCGAAACTGCGAACCGGGCTCACTAACAGATCCGCCATCTGTACGGAAACTGCCGTACAGACGAAGCGTCTAACCTGCAGAAAGAATCAACTACAGAGATACGGATATCAGAGCTGAAAGTAAACTAGTAAGAACTGAAGACCAAACACTGTACAACTGAAAATAATACAATATCCATCTCCCAAATACGATCGTATACAAAGTCCTCAGATACAAAAACTCAAAGGGGAGGTATCTCCAATAATGTACATCAGTGTACAAGCTCTCACTACAAAAGTATCCTCACTACATCAGTCTCTCAAACTGTAAAATAAAGTAAACTAATCTACTAAAGCTCTCCTCTGAAGGGGTACCGCTACACTCCAACGACGGGTAGGGAACTAGCTCGCGACTCCCTCGCCTCGGTCAGAAGGATCAGCAACTGGAGCAACAGGAACAGGAGAAGAAATTCCTGGGGAAAAAAAAGACACCACGACGGGTGTGAGAACTACTTCCCACAGTAGTTCTCAGTGGGTGCCGTCAACAAGCCCAACGGTCTGCCCACCAAGTCTACTAGAGGCCAAAGATAACAATGCAACGAAATCTGAACAAGAAAAGCTGGAGCTACTCTACAGCTACCATGCCTCTATCTAGATACTCCAAATAGTGGAACAGATGAAACTAAAAGAGTCCACTCGCACCCAAGGTGCTCAATAGACCCAATCGAACTGACTGCCTCATAGGGTCCAGTCAAGCCTGCGCCTGTCGACTAGGAACGCTCCTGCCCACTACCACACATCCACATGAGGACGGGATTTACGTGGGGCGTCCTGTCCTACTAACTCATCCCTCGCGCAAAACTGCCTCAACAGGCCAACCATCGTATCCACAGCGGCATCTCAGGACGCGACTCCAACTGAGTAGAACGGCGCGGCATAGATTATCAAACATTGGCATATGCAGGCTAGTCAAAAACCACGCTCACTCTCAGAACGGTAGGACTCAAGATCCCCAAATACCTCGCACAACAGTCGGAGCACTCTCGACGACTCAGCTGCTCGGCTAACTCGAAACACGTGACACTAGCCTCTCCAACGGCTCGCAGCACAAGGCTCACTGGCTGGAGATACTCCACAGCCAGGAACGACCCATAACTCAGGGTAACAAAACAGGTCGGACAACACTCAACGACCTGGGACCACCGCCAACCCCAACGGTTCCCAACAAGACGGACCGAAAGATACTCGACGGCCCGGGACTGCCGTCTGCGCGTCGGCTCCCTCCACGACGGCACAACAGGGAAACAAGACCTCCCGGGACTACCGTTTACCCAAACGGCTCCCGGCACAGATAAGCAACCCAGTACAATTACCAGACTCCACTCTGCTCCCAGGCAAGAGTGTAAAAGCATCCCACACTAAAAGCAAGTCCCGACCTCTCGGCCCACTACCCGGGCGAGAAAACACTATGTCAGGGATGAAGGAACAGTGTGGATGTCTAAGCATAAATAACCCTAGCCCAAGTGAGGGTTTTCTACTAGTCTGGTTGCACATACAACATATGACGGGGGTGCTAGGTCAAGTTCCAAGATAACTACATTAACAGATAATAAAGGGATAGCCATTCCAACAATCTAGCATGCTACACAAGAAAATAAACTATCATGCATAGTCCTACATCAATAGAATTAATGTACATTCCATAAAACATGGAGATAAGGCCACCCACCTTGATTTGCCACCAATTGCTCGTAGACACTTGCAATTGGCCTCCATGCGATCCGCACGCAAAACGGGGCACGCCGTCGGAGTCCGCACGCAAAACGGAGCACGCCACCGGAGTCCGCACGCAAAACGGAGCACGCTGCCGGAGTCCGCACCAAAAACGGAGTCTGCACGAGAAACGGTGCACGGCGCCGGAGTCCGCACGCAAAACGGTGCACGGTGCCGGAATCCGCACGCAAAACGGAGTCCGCACGCAAAACGGTGCACGGTGCCGGAGTCCGCACGCAAAACGGTGCACGGTGCCCAACACAGAAAGGAGCAAGAAGGTCAGTTACAGTCTAAAAGATCGCCCCAAAACTGTACAAAAATACAGTAAAACCAACACACGGGACCTACCCGACTGCGCCGCCGCCGCCGCAACGCCCCCATCGGAAGCCTCGCGCGCTCCACGATGCCCGCGACGCGAAACGCCATCTCCCACACTCTCCTCCCTCACTCTCCCCGTCGCTCGGTTGGAGAAGAAAACGAAGAAGGAAAAGAGGTCGCTTGCGGGGAGGAAGAAGGAGAAGAAGAAGAGAAAGGGAGAGAGGCGGGTCCACGGTGCACCGGTCCACGGTGCACCGGCCGGTCCACCGCACCCGCCCGGGTGCACCAGGCCCAGGCAAGGAGGCGCGCGGCCACGTGGCCGTATCCCCGCACGCCACGCGGGCGCGCAGCTCACGCGCAACACGGGCGCGTGACACGCTGCCGCCCGCAGGCGCGGGACACGGGCGCGTGACACGGGCGCGCCCACGTGCTCCCGCGCGGGCGCCAGCGGGGGGCCGCCACATGGCGGCCCCTGCGCTGACACGCGCAGGCGCGCGTTCCCAACGCGCGCCAGCTGCGCGCCTTGAGCCGCCTCGGGATCCGCGCTGTCGCCTAGCCTCGGGAAACGTGCCGCACCGCCTCGAAAAACGTGTAAAATATCTGGGCTCCAAAACAAACAAGTAAATAGTCCATTCTTAGCGATTTCGCGCGCTGAATCCAAAAACGATTTCCATTTCTCCAAATTCTCACCCGAAAATTTGCCGAATGCCCACTCGATCCGATTTTCACGCCGGGTCCATTTTTAAAGTCTGATTTGCCCAATTCCAACTCTAAAAATTCCCGAAGGCGACCGGAGAGGTAAACTTTTATCCGGACTTCACCCGGAGTCTAATTTTGACATCTGATTCGCGCGAAATCACTTCTAAACACCCGACGGGTCCTCCAACATCCCACGGGGTCTCAATTTAAGCCCGAAGTCCACCACTTGTGTCCAAAATGCGCGCAACCCACACAGGCCTCCAGTGATGCAAGCAAATCCCAAATTGCATCACAAATCCATTTCTGGGCCCCCAACACGCGCACCAACACCCCCAACGGCGACCGAATGCTGCCCAACAACCAGCAACCCTGCGCGGGGGATTCCGGGACCTCACATTGCGCCTTAGGACTGCTAGGTAAATGAAATGCCTTACTCTAAGGGAATAAAGATGGCATCAAGTGAATCCGCACCCTTTCTTACTTTCTTTATTACGCATGTTAGCACTTGCCCTCTTACCTGATGCCTTTCGCGCTTTCCTTCTTTTCGGTTTAGAGAAAGCCTTAGTTCAGTTACGGCATTCAATCCTTCAGCGCCTTTCGAAGGTGCGTAGCGGTTAGGACTTCGCTTCCGAAAAGATAGATTTGACTCTGATTCACCTATCGGACCAAAAAAAACAATATGTTTAACACAGGCTGTTGCGCGACTCTCGTTCATCACGAATATGCTTAAACCCATGACTCGGGGGTTAGTCACTTTTCCCGCTCCTCAAGAAAGCATGAAGCATGAAAGAGTTTGCAGTGCAGTCGTAGGTACTCTCAGACCAGATATCTGTTATTAGGTAAGAAGAGTAGCTTTAAAAGACTACTTTCAATTGAAGCTCAATAGCGGCCCTGGGATTCGTTGAAAGAACAAGGCAAGATCCGCGGTTACTAGACTCAAAGATGTCTCTTCGCAAGGCACCAATTGCATGGGATTTGTAATAAAAATTATTTCTTCTGTTCTAAATAACCAATCTTGGTGATGAAGTAGAGGACCCTAACAAAAATAAGGCGGTAACACAATTCTTCTATCTGGGGGCATACTAGCCCGACTCCTTTGCGGAATGAGGGAATCTCCTCTTATCTTGTAATGTCTTTTGAAGGGGGCCTACTTACGTTAGGGGCCAGGCCTCTCCACTGGAACCTACTCTTTTTTGAAGGCATAGATTCTTTCTCGATTTATTGAGAACTTTGAGCTAGAGGAAAACCATGAGAAGCCCGAACAAGCAAGACGAGGAAGCGAGTGAAAAGGAAGGATAGGGAGAGGAAGATGACTATCTAAGATAGTCCTTTAGGTCCGTGTAAGGCGAGTGGAAGGAAGTGACTCGACCGATAGGTTTAGGGAGTCTGGCAGGTCTGGAGGTAGTGCCTCCTAAGAGGTATTTTAATTAACTTAAAAAAACCATTCAAGATCAATGCTTGCATTCAGGGGATAGATGGGCGAGAGATGGACAAAACCTCTTTCAAGTTGAACTGATTCTTATTCTTATCTGGTTGTTCAAAGCCTGCCTACTTTTGATGACATGAGATTCAAGACCCCCCTAAAAAAAGTAAAGGCAGCTGATCCCGATTTCCTTGATCCTTCATCTGGCTGGACTCTCGATAGAGTAAGCTGGATGTGCTATTCGATCTTGTAACCCACGGAAGCTCGAGAAAGAAAATGTCCTCTCAAGGCGGATCTTTCAACCGCCTCCTTGAAAGCCGAGGCCTGAATCACCTGGCATTCCTCTAGTTAACCTGTCGTGGGGTAGGGAGGTCCCTGACGTTCAGAACCTTTCTCCCAAAGCCTTCCCTGATTCTACTTTTGGCAGGCCATGGTGCGGATAAAAGCTTGTGGGTTCTCTCCTGCAGGGCGAGTGAATGTCAAGGAGGGGATCATAGTTTTTCAACTCATCTGGAGATAGACTCAAAAACCCCCGGGGGCGTGACAAAAGGATGCTCACATCATAGTCCATTAGTAACTCCAACCACCGACGTTGCCTCAAATTCAGGTCCTTTTGAGTAAACAAGTACTTCAAACTCTTATGATCAGTGTAAATCTCACAATGCTCTCCGTAGAGGTAATGCCGCCCCAACTTCAACGCGAACATCACAGCCGCAAGCTCCAAATCATGAGTAGGGTAATTCTTCTCATAATCCTTTCATTGCCGTAAAGCATAAGCAATTACCCTACCATGCTGCATCAAAACACATCCCAAACCGCTGGGAGAGGCATCACTACAAATCACAAATCCATCGCCTCTCGCTGGCAATGCTAGAAGTGGTGCCCAAATCAAATCCCTCTTCAATTCCTTAAAGCTCAGCTGGCATTATTCAGTCCAAACAAACCTTATTCCCATCCTTGTCAAACTGGTCAGGGGGATAGAGCTTCGCAAAGCCCTCCACAACCAACGATAATAACCCGCTAATACCAAAAAAAAAAAGCTACGGACCTTAGTAACAGTCGTCGGTCTAGGCCAATCCCGAACAGCATCAATCTTCGTCGGGTCAACTGCCACTCCTGCAGCTGACACAAAGTGGCCTAAAAATGCAACCTCCCGAAGCCAAAATTCGCACTTTTAAACTTGGCATACAACTTCTTCTCTCGCAGAAGTTGTAGCACTATCCTCAAGTGCTCCTCATGCTCTATATCCCTCCGGGAGTGAAACAAAATGTCGTCAATAAACACAACGACAAACTGGTCCAAGTACGGCTGACATACCCGGTTCTTCAAATCCATAAATGTAGCAGGGGCATTAGTTAAACCAAAAGGCATAACAGGGAATTCATAAGGCCCGTACCGGGATCTAAAAGCCGTCTTGGGGATGTCCTCGACCCTCACCCTCGGCTGGTGGTAACCTAACTGGAGATTGTTGGGTTATGTATAATTGGATCTAAATAGGGGAAAAAAACACCTAGAGGGGGGTGAATAGGTGTAAACAATAAACACTCAAAAATCTTTGCGATATAAAACCCAATGCGGAAAAATAAATAACACGCAGAGATTTTTACGTGGAAAACTCCAAACCGGAGTAAAAAACCACGGGACCGATAACACGGTGAAATCCACTAGAATTAAACACGTACAAGGTGATATACCGTACTCACAGATGACTCAACCTTTTCCATACGCTCCTAGTTGATCTTCTCCGCTCGCTCCACGACGCTTCACGAATCCACGATCTGCGTCCAACGTCGAATCCACGACGTCCGACCGAATCCACGGTCTTCACCCAGTAGCACGCTTCGAATCCACGAACGTACCTCGCTCCGAATCCACGATGTTACGGAATTTAAGTTGGCGTATTTCGTGAATTCGGTTAAGTCTTGAAGATTGAAGGTAAAGGAAGATGGATCATATAACTCAATCTCAAGAAAGAAGAATTCAAAAGGATCAGGTATGTTTAACTTAATATCTTTGGTGATCCGAATACTTCTTATAGCGTAGAAACACTTGGATGGATTTCTTATTGCATAAATATCAAAAACTGGACATGGGACATGTTCAGGATCCGGATCAGACTGTTCGATCCGGATCCCGAAGGTGGTTCGTTCATACACCTGTTCAATCCGGATCGTAGCTTCCCTTGATCCGAATCCCGAACACTGAGTTTACCATTTTATTTGAACGATCCGGATCAGGCTACTGCAATCCGGATCCCGAACGTTGATGTTTGGTGAACTGTATGAACGATCCGGATCAGGCACTTCGATCCGGATCCCGAACCTTCGTTTTTCTGGAATCTGTTTTTCTCGCTACTGCAATCCGGATCGCCGATCTCCGATCCGGATCGTCGTCATGAAAATTTCCAGAAAAAGATAGTTTTTGATCCTTATCTTTTTCCAAGGGTTTCTAACCTATAAATAGACCCTATGATTCTTTTTCTAGGGCTAATCCACATAAGTCCAAAAAGTAGCCGTCATCTTTTATACGGCCTAAGATCCACATATAGAGAAGAAAGGAAATCATAGATTCTATCTTATGTTTCTTCATCTATATTGATTGATTTGATTCTAGGTTTTCATACTCACATTTTGAGTTGAATCAAATCAATGAATACTTAGATGGTATTTCCGATCTATTTCTAATCTAAGTATTCGGCGGATCATCACCACCCAAAAAACAACGATTTACCCCAAAATCGGCGCGTGGACTCGCGTGGCCTTGTGGATTCAAGGTGCAACCGCTCTCGTGGATTCGGAGCGAGGTACGTTTGTGGATTCGAAGCGTGCTACTGGGTGAAGACCATGGATTTGGTCGGACGTCGTGGACTCGACGTTGGACGCCGTGGATTCTGCGTTGGACGCATATCGTGGATTCGAGAAGCGTCGTGGAGCGAGCGGAGAAGATCAACTAGGAGCGTATGGAAAAGGTTGAGTCGTCTGTGAGTACGGTATATCACCTTGTACGTGTTTAATTCTAGTGGATTTCACCGTGTTATCGGTCCCGTGGTTTTTTACTCCGGTTTGGAGTTTTCCACGTAAAAATCTCTGCGTGTTATTTATTTTTCCGCATTGGGTTTTTATATCGCAAAGATTTTTGAGTGTTTATGGTTTACACCTATTCACCCCCCCTCTAGGTTTTTTTTCCCCTATTTAGATCCTATTATTCATATAACCCAACAAGTGGTATCAGAGCGGGAATAGGGTTGTAAACAATGGTTGAAGGTGGAAACATCAACAGACCCCCGTTCTTCGATGGAACAAATTATGCGTACTGGAAAGTACGGATGAAACCATTTTAATTTCCATCGACGAACGGGTGTGGCAATCAATTGAATTAGGATGGTCTAATCCAACTGAAATTATTGGTGATGTTCGCACCATCAAACCTTGGTCGAAATGGACCAAGGAAGAGATTGATATATCTTCTTACAATGGCAAGGGAATAAATGCTTTATTTAATGCCTTATCACAAACATAGTTCTCTCGCGTCTCGGCATGTGAGACTGCGAAAGAAATCTGGGATGTTCTTCAAGTTACGCATGAGGGAACTAACCTTGTGAAGATTCAGAAACTGCAAATGCTTACGAGCTAGTTTGACTCTATTTTCATGGCAGAAAATGAATCGTTCACTGACTATTACACACGATTGCAAGACATCGTAAACTCATGTGCTAACTTGGGAGAGAAGATTCCAGAATATAAAATTGTAAGAAAGATCTTAAGAACTCTTCCTGAAAGATTTCGTTCCAAGGTTACAGCCATTGAAACTATTAAACACCCGGACGAAATCCGTGTAGAAGAATTAGTTGGTTCTTCACAAACTTATGAAATGACATTTCCTACTAACTATGTGACGCCCCACTTCCCAGGGGGTCACCCATCCTAGAACTACTCTAGCTCTAGCACGCTTAACTCTCATGTTCCTCTTGGATTTTGCTACCATCCAAAATGCTATAGCCGGGTTAGAGATTTAGTCCTATTATATCATTTATATATAGGACTAATCTAAATTCCGGGGGTGTCACATTCTTCCCCCCTTTAAGCGCTGACGTCCACGTCAGGCTCAAGCACACTCACAAGCACCAGGCGATGTGAGACTCGTCTCGCTAGCCTTAGCCGACCTTGTGAGGAGATGCACTCCACTCACAACGGTCATTAGCCGGGGAGCCTCGCTCAACCCGCTATATAACCCTGGCTCAGCCGAGACTCATCTCACATTTCCGGCTGGTGAATGTCTCTGATACCAGGAAGAATGTGACACCCCCGGAATTTAGATTAGTCCTATATATAAATGATATAATAGGACTAAATCTCTAACCCGGCTATAGCATTTTGGATGGTAGCAAAATCCAAGAGGAACATGAGAGTTAAGCGTGCTAGAGCTAGAGTAGTTCTAGGATGGGTGACCCCCTGGGAAGTGGGGCGTCACAGTTGGTATCAGAGACATTCACCAGCCGGAAATGTGAGATGAGTCTCGGCTGAGCCAGGGTTATATAGCGGGTTGAGCGAGGCTCCCCGGCTAATGACCGTTGTGAGTGGAGTGCAGCTCCTCACAAGGTCGGCTAAGGCTAGCGAGACGAGTCTCACATCGCCTGGTGCTTGTGAGTGTGCTTGAGCCTGACGTGGACATCAGCGCTTAAAGGGGGGAAGAATGTGACACCCCCGGAATTTAGAGATTTAGTCCTATTTGTCACGCCCCGGGGTCGCACTGCGACCCGGGCTCGCCAACAGATCCGCCATCTGTACGGAAACTGCCGCACAGACGAAGCGTCTACCCTGCAAGTCAGATCTAAGCTAAAAAAAAACATGTATCAGAGCTGAAACTAAAACCAAAAGCTATAGAATAAAAACTGAACATCTAGAATAGTAAAATCTCCACTAGTACACAAATCCTCAAGGTACATAGGCTCACAAGAAAAAAAACAAGTACTATCCTCACAAGTCTCTCAGAATGTCCAGTACAAAAGTGGAAACATAAATACACCGGGTACCTCTACCTCAGACTCTCAATGCTGGTAAGGAACTAATCGGCCGCGTCCTCACCTCGAACTGCTGTCTCTGCGCGAACCAAGCCGGAACAGCTGCCTCAAACCTGTCACCGCAGCGGGTGTGAGATCTACTGCAGAAGGCAGATCTCAGTGGGTACCGTCCCAATATCCACGGTATGCCCACTAAGTCTACTGGAGGCAAAACAGATAGGTATGCAGATAGATAGGTAGATAGATAAATAATGGTAAGCTGAAAAGAAAACTACAGCTAGACGGTCTCAATCATACGGCTCAAAAAGAAACTCTACCAATGATACGATATGCTTATACTAACACTGCTAATAATATGCCTCAAGTACTATGCTCAAAGGGAAACTCATCAATGAACATGCTATGCCATCACTCTCTCAATGTCACCCAATCTCAATGACTGCCTCATAGGGTCCAGTCAAGCCTGCGCCAAACCTACTGCCACCTCGTCCTCACTGGGACGGGACTTACGTAGGGCGTCCCACACGGACTATCACAAGCGAACTCTAGTGTATCAACTAGTCGCATCATCGCAGCCTCGTCAGGCTCGGTATCATCACACACACCCGGGTGGTAGCTCGAGGGGAGCGACCCCACCGAACTCAAGTATCGCATCTGTATCACTATCTCATAAGCGGCACATGCAGGCTATAGTCCACGATCAAATAGATCGGCAACTCGATGCTCGAAAGCGCAACTCTGTCGGAAAAGACTCCACGACTCAAACAGGAAAACCCAAACACTCTCACAACTATGTCGGAGAACCCTCAACGACTCAAACTGATAATATGCATGACCCATGGCTGAGTCGGGAAACCTCCACGACTCGATCTGCCAGAACCCCAAGATCCTCGAAGCTAAGTGGGAGAACCACCTCCACCACTAAATCAGAATACGACCCATGATCTAGAGTAATCTCACTATCCCATAAGGAAGCTTCAACGTCAAATGACACTATAACTCATCTCAAACTCAAAAAGAGACCCCTCGGCCCCTAGGCACGAGGTCTAATGCACCCTGAATCTATGCTATATCCCTGACAAACTTAATAATTTAAAATCACTTTTGAAAATAATGTTTTTCCTTAAAACAGGCTTTACTCAATTTTTAAAACGACCAGGGAGCAGCAAAAATGCCGACAGAACATGTAGTCTAGTGTCATAAGGTAACAGGAGTATACTAAAAATAATCTGGGGTTCGAAATAAGTTCCTAAAAAGGATCCAGGCAACTATCAGATTAAATACAGGAAAAACAACATAATAATTATGATCAAATTGCATTCAATAGCATTAAAGGGCATTCCATAAATTTTTGAAAAATTCCAACCCACCTGGAACACTTTCCGTAGGCAATTGCAGAAGTCGGTGAAGTGCCGGAAACTCGAACTGACGAAACCTCGAAAATCGTGCCACGTGCGCGCACCTTGCCGCGAATCAGGAAAAAAAAACCCCGGTAGCTCAAATAAAGTTCTTGAGTACTTCACAAAAATCTGCACACGTTCCGGGTCGCTCCACGGCCAACTCACCTCACTCGGTCGCGCTCTAATAGTCACAAACACACCAAAAGCCAACAGCAGCTCCAAGTCCAACCACCACATCAACAGCTCATAATAAAATCACCTATAGCTCCAAAGTATACTATTAATTCAGTCCATAGCGCAATTTCAGTTCACCTCATTACCAACAACACACTTTAATAAAATCCCTACAGCACACCTTAATAAAATCCCAACAGCTCACTAATTAAAAACCCACTGCACACATTAAAGCTCCAAATAGCACACTTAAAACTCTCCCTGCTCTCAAAAGGCCACAAAACTCTACACACACCAAGTCCAAATACACCCACACATCGACACAATTCACAATAACAATCTGCACACTAATCCATAAATGCCCACATAATACTATTCACTTAATTCCATCCCAGCATATTTAAAAGCTTCCAAAAGCACACACTAATTCCACCATTACATTATTCACAAAGAAAAACTCCCAAAATTAAATACATACTCTCACAAATAACAAAAAAATGTAAGCTCCAATTACATAATTCTATTAGCACCCAGTAGGTCCACTCACACACATTAACATCTCACAGCATCAACTGCATGCTTAATTAAACACCATTACACAATAGCTCCACAATCCCCTTAAAGCTCCAAGCATGCTAATAATTAAAAACATATATATATAAACCCTTAATTCCACAATTACATGCTACATCCACAACATATCAGTCCAACATAACCTCTGCGTGCTTATAAAAATAAAAGCTTACCTTCACGAACTAAAAATTAAATCCACACACAAACACTAGCCTCATGATAATCCTCATCATCATCGTCATTTTAAACACCATAATCTTAAATAACATAACCATCAGCTGCACTACCATCACCATCTGCACCTTGCCAAAAACCATCACAAATGGCGCCGTCCTTAAAGAGGCTCTTCGCGCGCGCGCTCCGCTCCGCTTGGCGCCGCGGCTCCTTGCGAGAAGTCCTCACCATCAAAGCTCCTCCAACCCTTCCCTTTCCTTTTTTTTTTTTTTTTTCTTCTTCTTCTCCTTTTCTCCCTTTCTCTCTTTCTTTCTTTCCTCCGTTTCCACTCCATTCCTCTGCTAACAGGAGAAGAAGTGGTGGTGGTGGCGGCCTAATTAATTAGCTACGGCTAATTAAGGGGAGGAGGTGGGGGTGGTTGGGAGCATTTATTGCACCCAAATAAAAAATTCAACTCACACTTTAACCCAAATCACATTAATCCACTCCCTTATCCAATTAACATCCCTAATTCATTCTTTTCTTTCAAACCTCCCAGACCAAAGCCCCCAACACCCACTAATTAATTAACAAAATTAATTAAATAATCCATAAAGCCCCTAATAACTCACTTTTTGCCTTCGGGGCCTCCGCCTCCGTCCGGAACCTCCCGAACTCCGCTATAATCTGAAAATACACATGCCCACAGCTTTTTTTCTCCTCAAAAAGCTCAACCATGGAGTCGGTGGGCTCAATCCAAAAAACCGGCTCCAAAACTGCCAGTTCCAACTCACTTTTCGCCTTCGGGCTCTCTGCATCCGTCCGGAACCTCCCGAACTCAGCTGTAATCTGCAAATACACGTGTTCCCAGAGTTTTCCCAATTTCCTGCACACCACGATGGAGTCGAGGCATCCCCGAAGCCAGTCTTCTAACGGCGGACAATGCCCGGAAAACCCCGAATCGGCTTGGGGCTTCCGCGTTGATCCAAGTCGACCCGAACTCATCTGTAATCCAATATGGAACATGCCCGAGGCGATTTAACCGCACCACACCATCTCACGAGGTCGGTGCGCTATCCGAAATCCCGGTACTCTACACTGTCCCCTCCTTAAAAAGGTTTCGTCCTCGAAACCAAAAGTAGATCCATAACTCAGGAGGGTGCCTCAAACAAATGGGGATAAGAGATCCCTAACTCAACAACAGCTCTCAGGTGGTCGTTCTCACCTAACAGGGTGGTTACACCGAACCTTCACCAAAGATATATCTCAACTGCAAAATTCCCTTGTCACAAGAAAGACCTGCATCGGTCGCTTCAGATAGCTCAATTCCTCGTCCAACTTCATGAAGCGCAATCCAAATCATGCAAGGGATCAAATACACTTCTTCCAGCCAGAAAACACTCGCGGATCAAACTCCCCGCATAAATCTCGATTGTTCGTATTCTTGCGGATAGCGGCTTTCACAATTATAGTTCCCAAATCCAAACACTAAGCCTCCAATAGGCATAACCCTTCGTTGCCCCTTAGCAACCAAGACACCCAAGTTCCACAGATGCATCTCTCATAACAATTTACAGAGGGAGTAGTTCAACATCGGGAAACAACGCTCAAATTCCAACTCTCAAATCCCAAGTTCCAAAAGTGGCAACCACCGATTCGAAAAACTCATTCCAAGGTTGCATGCTCGCCTAACCAAGGCGTACTGACCCAAAAAGTCTTGGCTGGGATAATTATATGCTATAAGACCAAACTTACAATTCCAATAACTCTGTCCACCGACGTGGCTTCGACTAAGCTCTACCTGAGTATCCAAGTATTTCAGGTTTGAAGATCTAAGAATAACTCAATATTCTCTCTATCACTGGCAATCATGCAAATCGATGCAGCTCTAACTCCTCGATGCAGCTATACAGGCCCTGCCTAGTCCAAAACTTTTGACCTTAGTCACAATCATAGGCTTAGGCTAATTCCCAACGGCATCACTCTTCGTTGGGTCCTCAATCGCTCTTGCAGCCGAAAACATAAGGCCTAACCACAGAACCTTTCGAAGTCGAAAGCGCACTCTCTCAACTTGGCAAACCACTTCTTCTCTCAGAAGTTGCAGCACCATACTCAAGTGCTCCTCATGCTACAGGTCACCTCGGAAATAAATCCAGATATCCATGACGGGTACGGCTACCCACCCGTCCAAACAAAGCTGGAATGCCCGATTCCTCAAATTCTAAGGACGACAAGGTATCAATCAATCCACAAAACTGTGCTGTAAGCTCACAATGCCCCTACCGGGTTCTGAACACTATCCGGGCGCAGCCCTCGACTGTAAGGTTCCATAACCTACTAATCTCTCGCTTTCTCACCGTTGTATCCACAACGTGGCACAGGGTCGCACGGCCTCTCAATCCATCAGATCCCGTAACTGCGCTATCGACTTTCTGTCTCACGGGCGATACTCCAAGGGGTGCTACCGAAGTCGGTGCAGCTTCAAAAACCACATCGAACACTACCACACTCTCAATCCCACTAAACGGCGGCTTCAACAACAGATCAGGTGGACTCACACCGGATCACACAGCGATAAGGACATTCTTTAATCCCGGTGCCGCCGTAGGCACCTGCATAAATGTCGCTAGCAACGCGATACGACCACGACTCAACCCCGTCGTGATCTAGCCTCTTCCATAAACACACTCCTCCTGACCAGGTCCACGGAGGGTCATAGTCCTCCCACGACAATCCAAGGTAGCCAAACAACGGGATAACCAATCCCTATCCCACACGTAACAACATCTCTAAACCGTTGGAGGACTAATTCTCAGTGGTCAATTCCAAAGTCCTATCTACACTAGGCAGGACTGGCAACACTCTTCCGTGCGATAAACGGGAACTAGAACCTGATCCTCACATGCACAAGCCAACAGTCCTATCTCTGGCCCACACGAAGCTACCCCTGCTCAACAAAACAAGCACACGCGGTGCCGGAATCAACAAGCTCTAACTTCGACGACCCAAGGGTACCACACCTGGTAAAATGTGATCCACTATCCTGGCACTCTCCAGCTAGCTGCACAACTCAACAAATAGATGCTGGAGGCCAACGCTCTAACTGCCGCGGCATCACGGCTTTATCAGTCTACTGGTAATCGGATGAACCTCTTCTTCCTGAAGGAGTAGTGGGGTGCTGTCGCAAGCGGCAAATCAAAGAGCACCATTCAGGAACACTGTCACGCCCCGGGGTCGAAACTGCGACCCGGGCTCGCTAACAGATCCGCCATCTGTACGGAAACTGCCGTACAGACGAAGCGTCTACCATGCAAATAAATCTATAGCTAACAGATATCAGAGCAAAAGTAAGTACATGCTATAGAAAGGAAACAGAACAACTGTACTAGAGTAAATAAAATCCAAGATACAAGCTGTCCTCAAGATACAAAAATAACATCTCTCAAAATCTCACTCTACAAAAGTGGAAACTCAAAAGGGTACTGCTACCTCTCCACTAAACTGACTCGGGTAAGCGACTAGTCGGCCACGCCCTTACCTCGATCTGAAGACTCCGCACGGGAAGGAGTCGGAGCAGCTGCCTCAGGAAAACCTGCACCGCAGCGGGTGTGAGAACTACTACAATGGTAGTTCCCAGTGGGTACCGTCCTCAAAGCACACGGTATGCCCACTAAGTCCACCGGAGGCACAAAAGGTAAACAAATAGATAGATAGATAGATAAATATGAAAGCTGGAAATCTACCCCTATATGCCTCTACATATGCTCAAAGGAAAAGTACTCATCTATGAACATGCAATGTAACTCACTCACACATCTCACCCAAATCTCAATGACTGTCCTCTTTGGACCAGTCAGGTCAAAGTCAAGCCTGCGCTCATCTACTGCCGCACATCCCGGAGGAACGGACTTACGTAGGGTGTCCCTTAAGGACTCTCAGTAACTCATCGCAGCCTCGTCAGGCTCGGTGTCATCATCGCACCCGGGGCGTAGCTCGAGGGGAGCGACCCCACCGAACTCAAGTATCTCAAGTATCTCATAACTGGCAAACATGCCAGGCTCAGCAGGCTATAATCCACGATCAAATAGATCGGAAACACAGTGGATACACGACACACACTCATGTCAAGGTCGGAGTAAACTCCATGACTGAATCTGAAGTGCTCAAATAGAACCCCCAATGACACTAGTAAAACTCAAAAAGCCACAGAAAGGCTCTAATAATCAACAAATATCTCCTCGGCCCCCCGGCACGAGAGAACAAGCACCCGAACCCATGCAGCATCACTAGAACCCTCAGACATTTTTAAACCATTTTTAAAAGTCGGTTTTTCAATAAAACGAGCATTCGGATTTTTAAAACGGTTCGGGAGCTTAAATGAGGCCAACCAAGCATACAGTCTAGTGTCATACAATGTCACGAGTCCACTAAAAATACTATGGGGTTCAGATAATATTTCTGTAATTTTCTAGGCAACTATCAGATCATTTTACAGCTAAAATACACAGTTTGACATGATCAAAGTGCGTTCTGAAGCATTAGAGGGCATTCCACGATTTTTAGAAGAAAATCCAACCCACCTCAAATGCTTTCCGAAGGCCGCGCCGAAATCGGCGAAGAAACGGGCGAAATCTGACGAAAAACTGAACTGCGCCTCTCGCGCGCGCGCGCACCGTCGCGCGTCTCGGAAAAATCCTCGGAGCTCCAAACCACCTCCACAGCACCCAGCTAGGTCACCACAAAAAAAACTCAGCTCAACCCGATCACTCAGATCCACGAATCAAGCATGCGTAGTGTTGCGGATTTGCACAGTAATCCTCACTGCATGCATGCAATCCGAGAGCACCAAGGAAGCAAGAATGGAAATTAGCTCAAAATATCCAATCAATTCCATCCCAAAATCCACAAGGAAACCCAACAAGTCCAAATCTAAAATCTCCAACAAATAATTTACCTCAATTTGCTCTCGCGCGCGCACGTTGACCCGGTCAACTCTCACAAGCAGCACAAACCAGGACTCCTTGCAGCTTCTCCTCTACTTCCTCTCCTTCTTCTCAGGCAGCAAGAAAAGGAGGAGGATGGATAAGGGATGAGATAAGGGTGAGAGAGCTGTGTTGAGGGGTATAAAAATCATCGCGGGAGTGGTTGGAACAGAAGAAGCCCATACCTCCAAACACTGTGCAAGTCCGGGGCAAAAATGGGCATTCCGAGTGCTTGCGTACCGGTACCACCTACCTGGTACCGGTACACAGCCCCTGGTTCCGGAACCAAGCACCTGGTTCCGGAACCAGCCTCCCAGAACCTCCAGAAACAGCCTGAAAATCGCCGAAATCGCCCCATCAACTCACTTTCTCGCCTCGAGACCTCCGCATCGCCCCGAAACCAACCGAACACCTCTGTAAAAACATATTACACATGTCCCAAGTGATCAACTCTCAACAAATCCAACCATGAAGCCGATGCTCGACCCGCAAGCTCTCAAGCCAACGCCAACTCACTTTTCTACAAGATCACATCCGCGTCGCTCCGGGACCACCCGAACCTCTCTGTAATTGCAAATAGAATCTGCTGAAGGTATTTCCACAATACCAGGCTGCCCCGTGGGGTCGGCGCACTGCCCGAAGCTCCGGTACTCTACACTCTCCCCTCCTTTTAACGGTTTCGTCCTCGAAACCGCAAAAATCCAAATCTCAAGAGGGCGACTCAAATAAGTGGGGATATGAAACTCTCAGCTCATCCTCAGGCTCCCACGTGGCCTCTCGCTCCTCATGATGACTCTATAAAACCTTAACAAAAGGTATGATCCGGTTGCGTAATTCTCTCGTCTCTCGAGCAAGAATTCACACCGGTCGCTCCTGATAGCCCAAGTCCTCGTCTAGCTCCAAGGATGTGAAGTCCAGGATATGCGAGGGATCAAACACATATTTCCTCAAGGTGGATACATGAAATACGTCGTGGGTGCCTGCCAACCGCGGCGGTAGCGCAACTCGATATGCAACTGGGCCAATGCGCTCTAGCACCTCAAATGGCCCGATAAACCGCGGACTAAGCTTTCCGCGTACTCCAAATCGGAGAACACCTCGAGATGGCGAGACTTTCAGAAAAACATGGTCTCCCACCTGAAACTCCAAGTCTCGCCGCCTCCTGTCTGCATAACTCCTCTGACGGCTCTGAGCGGTCTATAAATGTCGCCGAATGATCCTGACCTTTTCCTCGGCTTCAACAAGCAAATCTGGCCCCAAAGTCTTCCTTTCGCCCACGTCACTCCAAAATAGAGGCGATCGACACTTCCGACCATACAATGCTTCGTAGGGCGCCATCTGAATGCTCGCCTGGAAGCTATTGTTATACGCGAACTCGGCTAACCTCAAGTGTCGATCCCAACTGCCACTGAAGCTCAGGACACATGCTCTCAACATGTCCTCCAGAGTCTGAATGGTCCTCTCCGACTGTCCATCAGTCTGTGGGTGAAAGGCAGTGCTAAACTGAAGCTGGTCCCCAAGGCTGTCTGCAAGCTCCTCCAAAACTGTGAAGTAAACCTCGGGTCCCGGTCAGACACAATCGATATTGGCACCCCGTGCAGTCTCACAATCTCATCCATATATAACTGTGCTAACCTCTCCAAGGACCAACTCAACTGCATCGGCAGAAAGTGGGCTGATTTGGTCAAACGATCCACAATCACCCATATGGCATCAGAACCACTTTGAGTCCTCGGCAATCCCACAATAAAATCCATAGTGACACGGTCCCATTTCCATTCAGGTATTGGAAGGCTTTGCAACTTGCCAGCTGGAACCTGATGCTCGGCCTTAACTTGCTGACAAGTTAAACAACGAGCCACAAACCTTCCAATATCTCTCTTCATGCCGCGCCACCAAAACTGTGCCCTCAAGTCCCTATACATCTTAGTTCCCCCAGGGTGGAGGGTGTAAGGTGTATAGTGAGCTTCCCTCAAAATTAGCTCTCGAACCTCTGAGTCCACGGGCACACAGAAGCGATCCCTGTACCTGAGTACTCCCGCTGTATCCACAGAAAAGTCCCCACCCTGATCCTGCTGAAGCTGATCTCGAATCCTCACAAGCTCGGGGTCCTCACTCTGTTTCTCTCTAATCCTGTCCAACAGAGCGGGCTGCAAGACCATGGACATAAGTCTTGCAGAAACCCCAGGGGACACCACCTCTATATCCAAGCGCCTCAACTGCTCTCTCAAGGGCATCTGCTGGGTAATCAACAAACTCAAGGACTGCCCTGATCGCCTGCTCAAGGCGTCTGCGACCACATTGGCTTTGCCGGGATGATACTGAATATTCAGATCATAATCCTTTAGCAGCTCTAGCCACCGGCGTTGCCTCAAGTTGAGTTCCTTCTGGGTGAACAAATACTTCAAACTCTGGTGGTCGATGAAGATCTCACAATGCTCGTCATAAAGATAGTGCCGCCAAAGCTTCAAAGCAAAGACAACAGCGGCTAGCTCCAAGTCATGCGTAGGGTAATTTTTCTCATAGTCCTTTAGCTGGCGCGAAGCATAAGCGATTACCCTACCATGCTGCATCAACACACATCCTAGGCCGCTGTGGGAGGCATCACTGTAAATCATGAATCCCTCTCCCATAACTGGTAGTGAAAGGACTGGCGCTGTAATCAACCTCTGCTTCAACTCCTCGAAGCTCTGCTGACACTGCTCTGTCCACACAAACTTGATCCCCTTCCTAGTCAACCGAGTGAGGGGAGTAGAAAGCTTCGCAAAGCCTTCTACAAAACGACGGTAGTACCCTGCAAGGCCCAAGAAGCTGCGCACCTCTGTCACCGTCGTGGGTCTAGGCCAATCCCGAACTGAATCAATCTTCGCCGGGTCCACTGCCACTCCTGCGGCTGAAACTACGTGGCCTAGAAAAGAAACCTCCCGAAGCCAAAAAGCGCACTTCTTTAACTTGGCATACAACTTCTTCTCTCTCAGAAGCTGCAGCACTATCCTCAAGTGCTCCTCGTGCTCCGTGTCACTTCGGGAGTAAACCAGAATGTCATCAATAAACACAACTACAAAACAATCCAAGTAGGGCTGAAACACTCGGTTCATTAGATCCATAAATGCGGCTGGGGCATTAGTCAATCCAAAAGGTAGCACTGTGAACTCATAATGCCCATACCGAGTCCTGAAAGCTGTCTTGGACACATCCTCGGCCCTCACCTTAAGCTGGTGGTAACCGGACTGAAGGTCGATCTTGGAGAAGACCGTAGCTCCTTGAAGCTGATCAAACAAATCATCAATCCTGGGGAGAGGATACTTGTTTCGAACGGTCACTTTATTCAACTCTCGATAATCCACACACAATCTAAGTGATCCGTCCTTCTTTTTCACAAAAAGAATCGGCGCTCCCCACGGAGAGACGCTAGGTCTGATGAACCCTCGATCCAAAAGATCCTGCAATTGAGCCTTTAGCTCTCTCAACTCTGCTGGGGACATCCTGTAGGGCGCTTTAGAGACTGATGTAGTTCCAGGGACTACATCAATCACAAACTCTATCTCTCGATCCGGCGGCATAGATGATAACTCCGAGGGAAAAACATCCGGGTACTCGCAGACAACAGGGATGTCTTCGAGTCCGGGCATCGCCGTAGGCGCCTCTACAACAGTCGCAAGAAAAGCGACACAGCCTCTACTCAACATCTGTCGGGCTCTGGCGGAAGACACTGTCACTGCAAACAATGCACTTTGACATCCCCTATACACATACTCCTCCTGACCCGGCTCCCGAAGGGTCACAGTCCTCAATCTACAATCAATAGTAGCATAGAACCGGGATAACCAATCCATACCCAAAACCACATCAAAATCCTGAAGTCGGCGCAAGACTAACAGGTCAATGGGTAAAATCCACGGTCCTAACTGCACTGGGCAGGACCAACAGCACTCATCTACATGCAATACACAACCCGGAATCTGGACCTCTAATGCATGAGTCAATGGCCCAATCTCAAACCCATGCGAAGATGCAAATGTACTACTGATAAAAGAATGTGATGCTCCAGTATCAAAAAGCGCTCGAGCACGGGTAGAGGAGATAAGAATAATACCTGCTACTACCTGATCCGCTGCTGTGGAATCCTCGACCTGAGCGGCGTACACTCGCCCGCTCGCTGGAGGTCGTCTCTCAGACTGTCGTGAGGAGGTGGCACGATCCCCCCGGGTGAAGCTCGGTGAAGCTCCCACTGCCTGTAGGGGCAAGGGAGAAGTCGATGCAGTCGACGGTGCTGATGACCCTGCCCTCGGGCAAGTCCAAGCTATATGTCCCGGCTGTCCACATCAATAGCATCTGCCCTGTCGCTGCTCGCACTGCTGAGGTGTGTGAGGCCCGCCGCAAATCACACACTGATCTGAACGCCTCTGCCGCTGCTGCTGCTGCTGCTGTCTAGGCGGCCGATGACCCCCTGGCCTCTGCCTCCTCTGTGACCCGCGGCCTCGAGGCTGAAACTGTGGCTGCGGTGGTCTCGGGGGCCTCGGTCTGCTTGACTGCCCAAAATCCTGAGGTGTTGGGCGCTTCTCCCCGGAGCTGGTCCCTGGCGCCTCGCCCCTCTCTGTCATAATAACGGTCCCTCGGGAGACCCATCGAGCTCGCTCAATAGCTGCGTCCAAGGTAGGTGACCGATGGGAGTGGACGTGATGGTAGATATCCTGGTGCAATCCTCTCTCAAATAGATCAACCCTCTGCGGCTCATCTGGGGCGACGTATGGAACACTGTTCAGTAAGCGCTGAAACTCTCGTATATACTCCTGTAGGGGTCGGCTACCCTGCTGTAGCCGTCGAAGATCTCCTTCGAGTTTCTGCTTTGCACTGTCGGGGAAGTAAGCCCCGCGCAGTAAAGCTCGAAACTCGTGCCAAGTCAACAACTGTACGCCCGGCGGTCCAACAGGGCGAACCCGACGCCACCAAGTCTCGGCGTCTTTCTCCAAAAAGTGAGTTCCCAGGTGCACTTGATGCTCCTCCTTGATGAAAAGATTCTTGAATAATTTTTCCATAGCTGCAATCCAGTTCTCGACCTCCCACGGCTCCGAGCTCAGACCAGAGAACCGCGGGGGATGGAACTGGCTAATATATGACAGTCGATCCATGAGCTCTCTTTGCTCTGCCTCCGTCAAAGGAGCAATCTGTGACGAGGTCGCCGAGGTAGCTACTGGGGGCGTCGCTGGAGGTGCCCTCTGCTCGAGTAACCTCACCAACCGTTCCACATTCTCTTGCTGGCCCTTGGCTGCCTCCTCCTGGCGCCTAACTGTCTCCTCCTGGCACCTGGCTATCTCCTCCTGGTGTTTGGACGCCTCATCTTGGCGTTGCAACGCCTCCGACAAATAGGCCACCTGGGCCCGCAGTGCCTGAACCTCTCCCTGATCAACCGGTGGAGCCTCCTGCCGCTCAGGCTCCTCGTCTGCGGCTGGGTGAGCCCTCGTCGTAGCTCGACGTCTCGGAGGCATCGCAAATCCTGAAATCAAAACCGAACATCAGGACCAAGAATCGCTCAACCCAATCAAACGAGAGTCTATACATGCTACCCATTCTAAAGTGTAATGCCGTCTGCAGCCGACAGGTCCCCTTTAGAGAATAAGCATGCAAAATTACTCACCCCAAACCCCTGGGGGAGTTATAACTCAATCATGACTCTCGTAGAAATCACGTCTCTCTCGAAATCAACCTACTGTCCAGCCAAAAAGCCTAGGGTCTCTAAGTCCTCAATGACCTATAAACCTAGGCTCTGATACCACTCTAATTTGTCACGCCCCGGGGTCGAAACTGCGACCCGGGCTCGCTAACAGATCCGCCATCTGTACGGAAACTGCCGTACAGACGAAGCGTCTACCATGCAAATAAATCTATAGCTAACAGATATCAGAGCAAAAGTAAGCACATGCTATAGAAAGGAAACAGAACAACTGTACTAGAGTAAATAAAATCCAAGATACAAGCTGTCCTCAAGATACAAAAATAACATCTCTCAAAATCTCACTCTACAAAAGTGGAAACTCAAAAGGGTACTGCTACCTCTCCACTAAACTGACTCGGGTAAGCGACTAGTCGGCCACGCCCTTACCTCGATCTGAAGACTCCGCACGGGAAGGAGTCGGAGCAGCTGCCTCAGGAAAACCTGCACCGCAGCGGGTGTGAGAACTACTACAAAGGTAGTTCCCAGTGGGTACCGTCCTCAAAGCACACGATATGCCCACTAAGTCCACCGGAGGCACAAAAGGTAAACAAATAGATAGATAGATAGATAAATATGAAAGCTGGAAATCTACCCCTATATGCCTCTACATATGCTCAAAGGAAAAGTACTCATCTATGAACATGCAATGTAACTCACTCACACATCTCACCCAAATCTCAATGACTGTCCTCTTTGGACCAGTCAGGTCAAAGTCAAGCCTGCGCTCATCTACTGCCGCACATCCCGGAGGAACGGACTTACGTAGGGTGTCCATCAAGGACTCTCAGTAACTCATCGCAGCCTCGTCAGGCTCGGTATCATCATCGCACCTGGGGCGTAGCTCGAGGGGAGCGACCCCACCGAACTCAAGTATCTCAAGTATCTCATAACTGGCAAACATGCCAGGCTCAGCAGGCTATAATCCACGATCAAATAGATCGGAAACACAGTGGATACACGACACACACTCATGTCAAGGTCGGAGTAAACTCCACGACTGAATCTGAAGTGCTCAAATAGAACCCCCAATGACACTAGTAAAACTCAAAAAGCCACAGAAAGGCTCTAATAATCAACAAATATCTCCTCGGCCCCCCGGCACGAGAGAACAAGCACCCGAACCCATGCAGCATCACTAGAACCCTCAGACATTTTAAAACCATTTTTAAAAGTCGGTTTTTCAATAAAACGAGCATTCGGATTTTTAAAACGGTTCGGGAGCTTAAATGAGGCCAACCAAGCATACAGTCTAGTGTCATACAATGTCACGAGTCCACTAAAAATACTATGGGGTTCAGATAATATTTCTGTAATTTTCTAGGCAACTATCAGATCATTTTACAGCTAAAATACACAGTTTGACATGATCAAAGTGCGTTCTGAAGCATTAGAGGGCATTCCACGATTTTTAGAAGAAAATCCAACCCACCTCAAATGCTTTCCGAAGGCCGCGCCGAAATCGGCGAAGAAACGGGCGAAATCTGACGAAAAACTGAACTGCGCCTCTCGCGCGCGCGCGCACCGTCGCGCGTCTCGGAAAAATCCTCGGAGCTCCAAACCACCTCCACAGCACCCAGCTAGGTCACCACAAAAAAAACTCAGCTCAACCCGATCACTCCAATCCAAGAATCAAGCATGCGTAGTGTTGCGGATTTGCACAGTAATCCTCACTGCATGCATGCAATCCGAGAGCACCAAGGAAGCAAGAATGGAAATTAGCTCAAAATATCCAATCAATTCCATCCCAAAATCCACAAGGAAACCCAACAAGTCCAAATCTAAAATCTCCAACAAATAATTTACCTCAATTTGCTCTCGCGCGCGCACGTTGACCCGGTCAACTCTCACAAGCAACACAAACCAGGACTCCTTGCAGCTTCTCCTCTACTTCCTCTCCTTCTTCTCAGGCAGCAAGAAAAGGAGGAGGATGGATAAGGGATGAGATAAGGGTGAGGGAGCTGTGTTGAGGGGTATAAAAATCAACGCGGGAGTGGTTGGAACAGAAGAAGCCCATACCTCCAAACACTGTGCAAGTCCGGGGCAAAAATGGGCATTCCGAGTGCTTGCGTACCGGTACCACCTACCTGGTACCGGTACACAGCCCCTGGTTCCGGAACCAAGCACCTGGTTCCGGAACCAGCCTCCCAGAACCTCCAGAAACAGCCTGAAAATCGCCGAAATCGCCCCGTCAACTCACTTTCTCGCCTCGGGACCTCCGCATCGCCCCGAAACCAACCGAACACCTCTGTAAAAACATATTACACATGTCCCAAGTGATGAACTCTCAACAAATCCAACCATGAAGCCGATGCTCGACCCGCAAGCTCTCAAGCCAACGCCAACTCACTTTTCTACAAGATCACTTCCGCGTCACTCCGGGACCACCCGAACCTCTCTGTAATTGCAAATAGAATCTGCTGAAGGTATTTCCACAATACCAGGCTGCCCCGTGGGGTCGGCGCACTGCCCGAAGCTCCGGTACTCTACAAACACTCTGCCTAAAAATGTCCTGACACTTCTGCTGGTGCCTCGACTGTCGAGAACCTCCTGGACTTTGTCTCCTCTGAGACCTATGATCCTGAGACTAGAATCATGGTAACCTTGATCCACTTAACTATCCCAAAATCCGACGATGCTAGATGTAGAGTACCGGGATTTCGGATGGCGTGCCAACTTCGCAAGATGGCGTGGAGCGGAGGAATTGCCTCGGGCATGTTGCTTACGTGTTTACAGTTGATGTCGGGTTGATGCGGATCAACGCGGAAGCCCCAGCTTGATTCGGGGATTTTCCGGGCTTGGCGCACCGATTGAGGACCGGAATCGGGAATAACGATTTCACAGTGGAGCGCAGGAATTCGGGTACAATTGGAACAGGTGTGTTTTCAAATTACAGCGGATTTTGGGAGGTTCCGGACTGACGCGGGGGACCCGAAGGCGAAAAGTGAGTCGGAACTGACAATTTGGAGCCGGTTTTTGGATTGAGCAACCCGACTCAACGGTTGAGCTTTTTGGGAAGAAAAAGCTGTGGACATGTGTATTTTCAGATTACAGCGGGATTCGGAAGGTTTCGAACCCGTGCGGAGGCCCCGAGGGCAAAAAGTGTGTTGATGGGGGACTTTCGGTAGATTAATTAATTAATTAAATTAATTAGTGGCTTGCTGTGGCCTATGGTTGGTGAGGTGATGGAATTGAGAAAAGAAAGGATTATTGTGTAAGTGGCTTAGAGTATGCTTTTAATTAGAGGATCAAGTTTTTTATTGGTGCATTTAATGCAGCCAACTACCCACTTAATTAGCCTCTTTAGACATGCCACGTCATCGCCTTCTTCCTCTTCAAAATAGAGCAATGAGAGGATAACAGAGGAAAAAGAAAGAAGAGAAAAGAAGAAGTAGAAGAAGAAAGAGGAAGGAGGAAGTTGGAGAAGAGAAGACTTGGGTGAGAGGTTGTTGGTGCACTTCCTCCTAGAAGCCGTGTGGGCCGAGCGGAGCGCGCGCGATGGGCCTCAAGAGGTTGGTAGCTACTTCTTTTCTTGGGGGTTTTGGATGTGTTTTTGGTGTCTTGGGTGCAGCTCGGGACTGGATGTCCATGGTTTCGTGAGCTGTGGTGGCTGCGGCATGGGAGCCGCGCGTGCGCACAAGGGCGCACGCGCGGCTGGCACTGGCGGCTGCGCGGCAGTACGCAGCGGGGCGCCGCGCAGTGCGCGGTTGGGCGCCGCGCAGCGCGCGCTTGTGCGCTGCGCAGTGCGCGCTTGTGCGCTGCGCAGTGCGCGGCAGGGCGCCGCGCAGTGCGCGGTTGGGCGCCGCGCAGCGCGCGCTTGTGCGCTGCGCAGTGCGCGCTTGTGCGCTGCGCAGTGCGCGGCAGGGCACCGCGCAGTGCGCGGTTGGGCGCCGCGCAGCGCGCGCTTGTGCGCTGCGCAGTGCGCGGCTAGGTGCCGCGCAGCGCGTGCTTGTGCGCTGCGCAGTGCGCGGCAGGGCGCCGCGCAGCGCGCGGTTGGGCGCCGCGCGGCGGGCCCTTGCTCCACACAGCAGACCCTCGCGCCGCGCGGGTGTCTCGAGCCGGGACTGCGCGTGGAGGCTCGCGGCTGCCGCGCGGCAGGCGGCAAGCGGCAGGCATCAGGGGCGCCTGCGGTGCGGGCTGCAGCCGCGCAGTGCGCCGTTGGTCGGCGGCGGCTTGCGACTCGCGTCGGCACGCGGGGGTTTTTACGTTACGGTCTTGTTTTGCGCCGGCAATCGTGTGGGTTGACTAAGATTTTGCGGTTTTTCCCTTTTCTCTCACAGGACGCCGACATCGCAGTTTTTTCGGCGAGGAGCCGTGCGAAGCCCGGATCGAGTGCACGGCGCGCGGTGTTATTTGTGGATTTTTATGTATGTGTATTAAGGATGTCGTGTGAAGTGGGTGTGCTGAGGATGTTTTTGGTAAGCACAATAAAGGATGTTATGGTAAGTGATTATGCTGTGGATTTTTGTAAGTGAGCATGGTTAATAGTGGACATTTGAAGCTTTTAGTGTACTGGGAGTTTTGGGTTGCTCCTGTGAGATGTTTGTGTATGTGTGCATTGGAGCTGGTAGATGTATAAGTGGATTCTTCGTAATTGGAATATTTGAACTTGTAATTTTGGTGATGCTGTGAACTTTTATTTAGAATGCAGATTTTTATGTTGGAATGGTGAAAGTGATGTGTTAAGTGATCAGATGTAAAAGGGAAACTGGTTGTGGGCTTGGACTGGAATGTGGTGTATTTGAGCCCTTTTTGCACTGATTTAGCCGTGGAGTGAGCCAATGTATACGCAGATTTTTTTTTATGAAGACTCAAGTGAATTTATCAGAACTTTCGAGAATTTTTCGGGTACGCGGCAGTGTGCGCGCGCACGGCGCGTTTTTCGAAGATTCGTCAGTTGAGGATTCGGCGCTTCCCCGACTTCAGCAATTGCCTGCGGAAAGCGTTCCAAGTGGGTTGGAAATTTCTCCAAAATTTATGGAATGCCCCTTAATGCTATTGAATGCATGTTGATCATGTTTATTAGGCATTTTCGCTGTTTTTAATCTGATAGTTGCCTGGAATTTTCTGTATAATTTATTGGAACCCAGGATTATTTTTAGTAGACTCCTGACATTATATGACACTAGGTTTCATGCTTTGTTCGTATCATAATTGCACCTGAACCGTTTTAAAAATCGAGAAACTCGTTTTAAGGAAAATCATAGTTTTCAAAGATGGTTTTTAAATTATAAACTGCCAAAGGTTCGGCTTAGGTTCAGGGTACTTGTATACTCGTGCCGGGGGGGCCGAGTGGATTTTTAGAGCATGTGTGTTGAGCTCTAGTGTCATGTGAGATGAGCTTCCTTGTGGGGTTTGGGTGATTGCTCTAGATTGTGTTTTTCCCGATTTAGTCGTTGAGGTGGACCTCCGACTTAGCTTGAGAGTTTGGGGTTCTGGCAGATCGAGTCGTGGAGGTTTCCCGACTTAGCCATGAGTTATGCATTATCAGATTGAGTCATTGAGGGTTCTCCGACATAGCTGTGAGAGTGTTCGGGCTATTCGTGTTTGAGTCGAGGTTCTTTTCCAACTGGGTTGTGTTTTTGAGCTTTGGGATACCGATCTGTTTGATCGTGGATTATAGCCTGCAGGTGCCGCATATTTGAGACAGTGAGACAGATGTGATACTTGAGTTCGGTGGGGTCGCACCCCTCGAGCTACGCCCCGGGTGCGATGATGATACCGAGCCTGACGAGGCTACGATGTGGTTATGCGCCTAGTTGATTTACTAGTGGTCGCTTGATACCCCTGGCCGAGCTACCATGGGGTCACTTTGTGTGAGATTGAGATAGTCGGTTTAGGACGCCCCACGTAAATCCCGTCCTCTTGTGGATGCGTGGTAGTGGGCAGGTGCATTCCTAGACGACAGGCGCAGGCTGGACTGAGCCAGTTCTGGGCAGTCTTTGAGATTGGGTGTTATGAGCGGGTAGTTACATATTATGTTCTTAGATGGTTTTTTTCCTGAGAGCATTGATACTGAGGCATTGTAGCAGTAGCGAGAGTATGCATAGCATGTTTATGATAGACTTTCCTTTTGAGACATATTAGCTGTAGTTTTCCTTCAGCTTGCCTATCTATCTATCTATCTATCTATCTGCATATCTATCTGTTTTGCCTCCAGTAGACTTAGTGGGCATACCGTGGATATTGGGACGGTACCCACTGAGATCTGCCTTCTGCAGTAGATCTCACACCCGCTGCGGTGACAGGTTGAGGTAGCTGTTCCGGCTTGGTTCGCGCGGAGACAGCAGATCGAGGTGAGGACGTGGCCGATTAGTTCCTTACCGGCATTGAGAGTCAGAGGTAGATGTACCCGTTTTTATTTTATGACTCCACTTTTGTACTGGACATTCTGTGAGACTTGTGAGGATTGTATTCCTTTTTCATAGCTTATCAGACTTTGTATTGAGGATTTTCTTTTATCCAGATGTTCAGTTGATTTATATAGCTATTAGTTCTTTCTCAGCTTTGATACATGTTAGCTATAGATCTTTTGCAGGATAGACGCTTCGTCTGTGCGGCAGTTTCCGCACAGACGGCGGATCTGTTGGCGAGCCCGGGTCGCAGTTTTGACCCCGGGGCGTGACAGATTAGAGTGGTATCAGAGCCTAGGTGTATAGGTCGTTGAGGACTTAGTGACCCTAGGCTATTGGTTGGACAGTAGGTTGACTGTCGTGAGAGACGAGATTTTAGCGGGAGTCCTGATTGAGTCTGTGCATCCCCCAGAGTATTGGGGCGAGTGATTTTACATGTTATTTCTCTAAAGATGATTATGTTGGCTGCAGACAACATAATGTTTTAGAATGGCTAACATGTTTTAGACTTTCGCTTGATTGGGTCGAGAGAGTTTTGGTCCTAATGTTTGTTCTGTTGCAGTGATTTTCGATGCTTACGAGACACCGTGCAGCGGCAAGGGCGTGTTTGACCTTGGATGAGGAGTTGAACGGCGGGAGGCTAAATGGATAGAGCAGAGCGAGGTCTGAGAGTTACAGGCCCGTGTAGCCCAGACGTTGAGGCGATGCGGCGCCAGGAAGAGAACATGGAGCGCGTTATGCGCATGCTTGAGTTGAGAGCATCTCCCGGGGTATCGCCAGTAGTACCTCGGCCGCGACATCGTCGACTTCGACCCAGGTCGCACTGTGAATAGTGCAGGAACAGCAATGATTGCCGATCGGTTGTTTTACTTCATCCAATTCCATCCCTTGCGGGTTTTGGGACAGAGCTGGAGCCTTGGGAGGCCGAGAACTGGAATCGCTGCTAATGTAAGAACGGTTTGAGGACTTGTTCATCCAAGTGAGGCACCAGGGCGCATGGTCATGCATTTTGGATAAGGACGCCGAGAGCCGGTGGCGTCAGGTTCGTCCTGTTGGACCACCGGGAGCGCAGTTGATGACCTGGAGTGAGTTTCCGCAACGGTTGAACAGTGTGCCCCTTGTCGCCCAGGATGAGGTTTAGAGGTTGATTATGTTTGAGAGGGGGCTGCATCTGGATATCTATCTCTTTGTGCATTCTCGGCGAGTACCGACCTTCGATGCAGCGTTTGGGCATGCTTGAGGGATTGACCGAGCATCAGTGATCTTGTCCAAAAGGGACAGAGAGCGAGGGACCAGCTCCTGAGAGAGGCGTCCAGTATCGCCTGATTTTAGGGACAATCGAGTGGATCGAAGTTGCCATGATTCCAGTCTTAGGATCATGAGCCTCTTGGGAGACAGAGACTAGGAGGTTCTCGACAGTAGAGGCACCACCATCAGTGCCAGGATGAGTATGTCAGAGCCGTGATGCCGAGGCAGATTGAGCGAGGGCCACCAGCATCTAGTGAATGAGTTTGTGCAGCTGGTTCGAAGACGCAAGGATAGTGGATCGTGTCTTACCTGGTGTGGTTTTCCTTGTGGTCATCGGAGTTAGAGCATGTTGATGCCGAAACCGCTTGTGTGTGCTTCAGTAGAGCAGGGGTAGCTTCGCGTGGACCAAAGATAGGACTGTTGGCTGGTGCACGTGAGAAGCAGGTTCCAGATCACGTATAGCACATGGATGAGTGTTGCCAGTCCTACATCAGTTTAGAGATGTTGTTACGTGGTTGGATAGGGATGGTTTACCCTAAGGTTATTCTATCATGGATTGTTGAGAGGGGACTTTGACCCTCCGTGGACCTGGTCAGGAGGAGTGTGTTTTAAAGGATACTGGAGCACGTCAGAGGTTGAGTTGTGGTTCCATCGCTTCGTTAGCGACTATAGAGGAGGTGCCTACGGCGGCACCGGGATTAAAGATTTTTCTCTTATCGCTGCGTGATCCCGGGTGAGAGTTCTTGGATGGTTTGAGTACAGACAGATTGGGATGGTGTTGCGGCTGATGCCTTTGTGAGATCGATAGCGTTATAGAACCGTACAGCCGAGGGCTGTGCCCTGTTAGTGTTCAGGACCCGGTAGGGGCATTATGAGCTTACAGCAAGGTCATGTGGATTCACTAATGCCCTGCCGCCTTCATGAGTTGAGGATTTGGGTGTGTTCCAGCTATGTTTGGACGGGCTAGTAGTAGTACCCGTCGTGGATATTTGGATTATTTCTGAGACGATTTAGAGTATGAGGAGCACTTGGGGATAGTGCAGCAACTTCTGAGAGAAGAAGTTGGATGTCAAGTTGATATAGTATGCTTTCTGACTTCGAAAGGTTCTATGGATTGGCCACGTGGGTTCAGCTGCAAAAGTAATAGTAGACCCAACGAAGAGTTTTACCATTTGGGATTTAGCTTTAGCCTATGTTAATGACAGAGGTCAGAAGCTCTTGGGCTATGCACGGCCAGTGTAGTTTGACAAGGATACCAGCATGGATGGGGATGAATGCCAGTGTTAGAGATAGCATGGAGTTATCCCTAGACCCTTGAACCTGAAGTACTTGGTTACTCAGGAGGATTTTGGTTGAGGCAACGCCTGTGGAACTTGAATATTTGGTTGCTCTGGAGCAACGAGGGAGTTATGCTCTTCGAGATCTTGAGTAGTGGAAGCCTTTTTCCGCAAGGATTGTAGATTTGAACTTACGTGGGGAGTTTGGTATGTGAGTTTTATCTGCCTGGAAGAAGTGTTTCTGATCCCTTGCTTGATTTTGGATTGCGCTTCTTGAAGTTTGATGAGGAATTGAGCTTTTAGGAGCGACCGATGCAATTTTGCTGGTGAGGCAGAGTAGTTTTGTAGACGGATTATACCTTTGGACAAGGTCCCAGAGAGCTTTTGTTGGGTGAGAACGGTCACCTGAGAGCCTGATGATGAATTAGGGATCCCCTATCCCCATTTGATTGAGTCGCCCTCCTGAGTTATGGATTTATTCTGGTTTCGAGGACGAAACCCTTTTAAGGAGGGGAGAGTGTAGAGTACCGGGATTTCGGATGGCGCGCCAACTTCGCAAGATGGCGTGGTGCGGAGGAATTGCCCCGGGCATGTTGCTTACGTGTTTACAGTTGATGTCGGGTTGATGCGGATCAACGTGGAAGCCCCAGCTTGATTCGGGGATTTTCCGGGCTTGGCGCACCGATTGAGGACCGGAATCGGGAATACCGATTTCACAGTGGAGCGCAGGAATTCGGGTACACTTGGAACAGGTGTGTTTTCAAATTACAGCGGATTTTGGGAGGTTCCGGACTGACGCGGGGGACCCGAAGGCGAAAAGTGAGTCGGAACTGACAATTTGGAGCCGGTTTTTGGATTGAGCAACCCGACTCAACGGTTGAGCTTTTTGGGAAGAAAAAGCTGTGGACATATGTATTTTCAGATTACAGCGGGGTTCGGAAGGTTTCGAACCCGTGCGGAGGCCCCGAGGGCAAAAAGTGTGTTGATGGGGGACTTTCGGTAGATTAATTAATTAATTAAATTAATTAGTGGCTTGCTGTGGCCTATGGTTGGTGATGTGATGGAATTGAGAAAAGAAAGGATTATTGTGTAAGTGGCTTAGAGTATGCTTTTAATTAGAGGATCAAGTTTTTTATTGGTGCATTTAATGCAGCCAACTACCCACTTAATTAGCCTCTTTAGACATGCCACGTCATCGCCTTCTTCCTCTTCAAAACAGAGCAATGAGAGGATAACAGAGGAAAAAGAAAGAAGAGAAAAGAAGAAGTAGAAGAAGAAAGAGGAAGGAGGAAGTTGGAGAAGAGAAGACTTGGGTGAGAGGTTGTTGGTGCACTTCCTCCTAGAAGCCGTGTGGGCCGAGCGGAGCGCGCGCGATGGGCCTCAAGAGGTTGGTAGCTACTTCTTTTCTTGGGGGTTTTGGATGTGTTTTTGGTGTCTTGGGTGCAGCTCGGGACTGGTTGTCCCTGGTTTCGTGAGCTGTGGTGGCTGCGGCATGGGAGCCGCGCGTGCGCACAAGGGCGCACGCGCGGCTGGCACTGGCGGCTGCGCGGCAGTACGCAGCGGGGCGCCGCGCAGTGCGCGGTTGGGCGCCGCGCAGCGCGCGCTTGTGCGCTGCGCAGTGCGCGCTTGTGCGCTGCGCAGTGCGCGGCAGGGCGCCGCGCAGTGCGCGGTTGGGCGCCGCGCAGCGCGCTTGTGCGCTGCGCAGTGCGCGCTTGTACGCTGCGCAGTGCGCGGCAGGGCACCGCGCAGTGCGCGGTTGGGCGCCGCGCAGCACGCGCTTGTGCGCTGCGCAGTGCGCGGCTAGGTGCCGCGCAGCGCGTGCTTGTGCGCTGCGCAGTGCGCGACAGGGCGCCGCGCAGCGCGCGGTTGGGCGCCGCGCGGCGGGCCCTTGCTCCACGCAGCAGACCCTCGCGCCGCGCGGGTGTCTCGAGCCGGGACTGCGCGTGGAGGCTCGTGGCTGCCGCGCGGCAGGCGGCAAGCGGCAGGCGTCAGGGGCGCCTGCGGTGCGGGCTGCAGCCGCGCAGTGCGCCGTTGGTCGGCGGCGGCTTGCGACTCGCGTCGGCACGCGGGGGTTTTTACGTTACGGTCTTGTTTTGCGCCGGCAATCGTGTGGGTTGACTAAGATTTTGCGGTTTTTCCCTTTTCTCTCACAGGACGCCGACATCGCAGTTTTTTCGGCGAGGAGCCGTGCGAAGCCCGGATCGAGTGCACGGCGCGCGGTGTTATTTGTGGATTTTTATGTATGTGTATTAAGGATGTCGTGTGAAGTGGGTGTGCTGAGGATGTTTTTGGTAAGCACAATAAAGGATGTTATGGTAAGTGATTATGCTGTGGATTTTTGTAAGTGAGCATGGTTAATAGTGGACATTTGAAGCTTTTAGTGTACTGGGAGTTTTGGGTTGCTCCTGTGAGATGTTTGTGTATGTGTCCATTGGAGCTGGTAGATGTATAAGTGGATTCTTCGTAATTGGAATATTTGAACTTGTAATTTTGGTGATGCTGTGAACTTTTATTTAGAATGCAGATTTTTATGTTGGAATGGTGAAAGTGATGTGTTAAGTGATCAGATGTAAAAGGGAAACTGGTTGTGGGCTTGGACTGGAATGTGGTGTATTTGAGCCCTTTTTGCACTGATTTAGCCGTGGAGTGAGCCAATGTATACACAGATTTTTTTTTATGAAGACTCAAGTGAATTTATCAGAACTTTCGAGAATTTTTTGGGTACGCGGCAGTGTGCGCGCGCACGGCGCGTTTTTCGAAGATTCGTCAGTTGAGGATTCGGCGCTTCCCCGACTTCAGCAATTGCCTGCGGAAAGCGTTCCAGGTGGGTTGGAAATTTCTCCAAAATTTATGGAATGCCCCTTAATGCTATTGAATGCATGTTGATCATGTTTATTAGGCATTTTCGCTGTTTTTAATCTGATAGTTGCCTGGAATTTTCTGTATAATTTATTGGAACCCAGGATTATTTTTAGTAGACTCCTGACATTATATGACACTAGGTTTCATGCTTTGTTCGTATCATAATTGCACCTGAACCGTTTTAAAAATCGAGAAACTCGTTTTAAGGAAAATCATAGTTTTCAAAGATGGTTTTTAAATTAAAAACTGCCAAAGGTTCGGCTTAGGTTCAGGGTACTTGTATACTCGTGCCGGGGGGGCCGAGTGGATTTTTAGAGCATGTGTGTTGAGCTCTAGTGTCATGTGAGATGAGCTTCCTTGTGGGGTTTGGGTGATTGCTCTAGATTGTGTTTTTCTCGATTTAGTCGTTGCGGTGGACCTCCGACTTAGCTTGAGAGTTTGGGGTTCTGCCAGATCGAGTCGTGGAGGTTTCCCGACTTAGCCATGAGTTATGCATTATCAGATTGAGTCATTGAGGGTTCTCCGACATAGCTGTGAGAGTGTTCGGGCTATTCGTGTTTGAGTCGAGGTTCTTTTCCGACTGAGTTGTGTTTTTGAGCTTTGGGATACCGATCTGTTTGATCGTGGATTATAGCCTGCAGGTGCCGCATATTTGAGACAGTGAGACAGATGTGATACTTGAGTTCGGTGGGGTCGCACCCCTCGAGCTACGCCCCGGGTGCGATGATGATACCGAGCCTGACGAGGCTACGATGTGGTTATGCGCCTAGTTGATTTACTAGTGGTCGCTTGATACCCCTGGCCGAGCTACCATGGGGTCACTTTGTGTGAGATTGAGATAGTCGGTTTAGGACGCCCCACGTAAATCCCGTCCTCTTGTGGATGCGTGGTAGTGGGCAGGTGCGTTCCTAGACGACAGGCGCAGGCTGGACTGAGCCAGTTCTGGGCAGTCTTTGAGATTGGGTGTTATGAGCGGGTAGTTACATATTATGTTCTTAGATGGTTTTTTTCCTGAGAGCATTGATACTGAGGCATTGTAGCAGTAGCGAGAGTATGCATAGCATGTTTATGATAGACTTTCCTTTTGAGACATATTAGCTGTAGTTTTCCTTCAGCTTACCTATCTATCTATCTATCTATCTATCTGCATATCTATCTGTTTTGCCTCCAGTAGACTTAGTGGGCATACCGTGGATATTGGGACGGTACCCACTGAGATCTGCCTTCTGCAGTAGATCTCACACCCGCTGCGGTGACAGGTTGAGGTAGTTGTTCCGGCTTGGTTCGCGCGGAGACAGCAGATCGAGGTGAGGACGTGGCCGATTAGTTCCTTACCAGCATTGAGAGTCAGAGGTAGCTGTACCCGTTTTTATTTTATGACTCCACTTTTGTACTGGACATTCTGTGAGACTTGTGAGGATTGTATTCCTTTTTCATAGCTTATCAGACTTTGTATTGAGGATTTTCTTTTATCCAGATGTTCAGTTGATTTATATAGCTATTAGTTCTTTTTCAGCTCTGATACATGTTAGCTATAGATCTTTTGCAGGATAGACGCTTCGTCTGTGCGGCAGTTTCCGCACAGACGGCGGATCTGTTGGCGAGCCCGGGTCGCAGTTTCGACCCCGGGGCGTGACACTAGACGTCTCACACTGAAGCTGTTCCCTTGCTCTTCGTCCCTCCTGGAAGTGATCGCTGATCCTCGGTCAAACCACTGAGCATGCACAATCGCTGCATTAAAGGTCGGCGCCCGCCGGATATGCCTTGAATCAAAGATGTCTCGATGCAGTCTACTCTCAAACATAATCAAATTTCTGGGCCCCATCTCGGGCGACAAGGGGCACTCTGCTCAACAATCGCAGAAACTCGCTCCCGGTAATCCAATGCGCTCTCGATGGTCCAGCTGGATGAACTTGACGCCACCAATTCTCGGCGTCCCCATCCAAAAGTGCATAACCAAGTGCACCAGATGCTTCTCCTGAATGAACAATTCTCAAGTAATTTTTCCATAGCAGCAATCCAGTCCTCGGCCTTCCAAGGCTCCAAGCTCCGTCCCGAAATATGTAGGGGATGGAACTGAATGAAATAAAACAACCGGTCAGTAACCTCTCGCTGTTTCTGCATCCTCAGTGGCGCGATCAGGATCGAAGTTGACGATGTCGAAGCTGGAAGTATTACTAGCTATACCCCGGAAGATGCTTTCGGCTCAAGCATGTGCATCAAGCGCTCCAAGTTCTCTTCCTGGCGCCGCATCGCCTTAAAGTCTGGCTACTGGGGCCTGTAACTCTCAGACCTCACTCTGCTCTATCCATTCAGCCTCCCACTGATCGGGCTCCTCATTCAAGGCCAACACGCCCTCGTCATCGAACGGCGTCTCGGAAGCATCGAAGCCACTGCAACATAACAAACATTAGGACCAAAGCTCTCTCGACCCAATCAAGCGAAAGTCTAAACATATTAACCTTTCTAAAGTATTATGTTGTCTGCAGCCAACATAATCATCTTTAGAGAAATAATATGTAAAATCACTCACCCCAATACTCTGGGGAAGGTACAAACTCAATCAGGACTCTCGCTAAAATCATGTCTCTCACGACGGTCATCCTAATGTCCAACCAATAGCCTAGGGTCTCTAAGTCCTCAATGACCTATACACCTAGGCTCTGATACCACCATAATCTGTCACGCCCCGGGGTCGCACTGCGACCCGGGCTCGCCAACAGATCCGCCATCTGTACGGAAACTGCCGCACAGACGAAGCGTCTACCCTGCAAGTCAGATCTAAGCTAAAAAAAAACATGTATCAGAGCTGAAACTAAAACCAAAAGCTATAGAATAAAAACTGAACATCTAGAATAGTAAAATCTCCACTAGTACACAAATCCTCAAGGTACATAGGCTCACAAGAAAAAAAACAAGTACTATCCTCACAAGTCTCTCAGAATGTCCAGTACAAAAGTGGAAACATAAATACACCGGGTACCTCTACCTCAGACTCTCAATGCTGGTAAGGAACTAATCGGCCGCGTCCTCACCTCGAACTGCTGTCTCCGCGCGAACCAAGCCGGAACAGCTGCCTCAAACCTGTCACCGCAGCGGGTGTGAGATCTACTGCAGAAGGCAGATCTCAGTGGTTACCGTCCCAATATCCACGGTATGCCCACTAAGTCTACTGGAGGCAAAACAGATAGGTATGCAGATAGATAGGTAGATAGATAAATAATGGTAAGCTGAAAAGAAAACTACAGCTAGAAGGTCTCAATCATACGGCTCAAAAAGAAACTCTACCAATGATATGATATGCATATACTAACACTGCTAATAATATGCCTCAAGTACTATGCTCAAAGGGAAACTCATCAATGAACATGCTATGCCATCACTCTCTCAATGTCACCCAATCTCAATGACTGCCTCATAGGGTCCAGTCAAGCCTGCGCCAAACCTACTGCCACCTCGTCCTCACTGGGACGGGACTTACGTAGGGCGTCCCACACGGACTATCACAAGCGAACTCTAGTGTATCAACTAGTCGCATCATCGCAGCCTCGTCAGGCTCGGTATCATCACACACACCCGTGTGGTAGCTCGAGGGGAGCGACCCCACCGAACTCAAGTATCGCATCTGTATCACTATCTCATAAGCGGCACATGCAGGCTATAGTACACGATCAAATAGATCGGCAACTCGATGCTCGAAAGCGCAACTCTGTCGGAAAAGACTCCACGACTCAAACAGGAAAACCCAAACACTCTCACAACTATGTCGGAGAACCCTCAACGACTCAATCTGATAATATGCATGACCCATGGCTGAGTCGGGAAACCTCCACGACTCGATCTGCCAGAACCCCAAGATCCTTGAAGCTAAGTGGGAGAACCACCTCCACCACTAAATCAGAATACGACCCATGATCTAGAGTAATCTCACTATCCCATAAGGAAGCTTCAACGTCAAATGACACTATAACTCATCTCAAACTCAAAAAGAGACCCCTCGGCCCCTAGGCACGAGGTCTAATGCACCCTGAATCTATGCTATATCCCTGGCAAACTTAATAATTTAAAATCACTTTTGAAAATAATGTTTTTCCTTAAAACATGCTTTACTCAATTTTTAAAACGACCAGGGAGCAGCAAAAATGCCGACAGAACATGTAGTCTAGTGTCATAAGGTAACAGGAGTATACTAAAAATAATCTGGGGTTCGAAATAAGTTCCTAAAAAGGATCCAGGCAACTATCAGATTAAATACAGGAAAAACAATATAATAATTATGATCAAATTGCATTCAATAGCATTAAAGGGCATTCCATAAATTTTTGAGAAATTTCAACCCACCTGGAACGCTTTCCGTAGGCAATTGCAGAAGTCGGTGAAGTGCCGGAAACTCGAAATGACGAAACCTCGAAAATCGTGCCACGTGCGCGCACCTTGCCGCGAATCAGGAAAAAAAAACCCCAGTAGCTCAAATAAAGTTCTTGAGTACTTCACAAAAATCTGCATACGTTCCGGGTCGCTCCACGGCCAACTCACCTCACTCGGTCGCGCTCTAATAGTCACAAACACACCAAAAGCCTACAGCAGCTCCAAGTCCAACCACCACATCAACAGCTCACAATAAAATCACCTATAGCTCCAAAGTATACTATTAATTCAGTCCATAGCCCAATTTCAGTTCACCTCATTACCAACAACACACTTTAATAAAATCCCTACAGCACACCTTAATAAAATCCCAACAGCTCACTAATTAAAAACCCACATCACACATTAAAGCTCCAAATAGCACACTTAAAACTCTCCCTGCTCACAAAAGGCCACAAAACTCTACACACACCAAGTCCAAATACACCCACACATCGACACAATTCACAATAACAATCTGCACACTAATCCATAAATGCCCACATAATACTATTCACTTAATTCCATCCCAGCATATTTAAAAGCTTCCAAAAGCACACACTAATTCCACCATTACATTATTCACAAAGAAAAACTCCCAAAATTAAATACATACTCTCACAAATAACAAAAAAATGTAAGCTCCAATTACATAATTCTATTAGCACCCAGTAGGTCCACTCACACACATTAACATCTCACAGCATCAACTGCATGCTTAATTAAACACCATTACACAATAGCTCCACAATCCCCTTAAAGCTCCAAGCTGTTGGGTTATATGTAATAAGGATCTAAATAGGGGAAAAAACACCTAGAGGGGGGTGAATAGGTGTAAACGTATAAACACTCAAAAATCGTTGCGATAAAAACCCAATGCGGAAATAAAAATAATACGCAAGATTTTTACGTGGAAAACTCCATCACCGGAGTAAAAAACCACGGGACCGATAACACGGCAGAAATCCACTAGAATTAAAACACGTACAAGGAGATTTACCGTACACACTTACGACTCAACCTTTTCCATACGCTCCTAGAGGATCTTCTCCGCTCGCTCCACGACGCTTCTCGAATCCACGATCTGCGCCCAACGCCGAATCCACGGCGTCCAACGTCGAATCCACGACGTCCGACCGAATCCACGGTCTTCACCCAATAGCACCCTTCGAATCCACGAACGTGCCTCGCTCCGAATCCACGAGAGCGGTTGAACCTTGAATCCACAAGGACACGCGAATCCACGCGCCGATTTTTGGGGTAAATCGTTGTTTTGGTGGTGATGATCCGCCGAATACTTAGATCAAAGATAGATCGGAAATACCATCTAAGTATTCATTAGTTTGATTCAACTCAAGATGTGAGTATGAAAACCTAGAATCAAACTAATCAATATAGATGAAGAAACATAGAGTATTCTCTAATGATTTCCTTTCTTCTCTATATGTGGATCTAGAGGCGTATATATGAAAATGACGGCTATTTTTATTTTCGGCCTCTTTTTGGATTAACCCTAGAAAAAGAGTCATAGGGTCTATTTATAGGTTAGAAACCCTAGGAAGGAGATAAGAATCAAAAACCTAACATTTCTGGAAATTTTACGGACGGCGATCCGGATCGGATTAGCTGTGATCCGGATCGTCGTAACGAGTCAGGCAATTCCAGAAAAACGAAGGTTCGGGATCCGGATCGAAGTGCTTGATCCGGATCGTTCATACAGTTCACCAAACATCAACGTTCGGGATCCGGATTGCGAAGCCTGATCCGGATCGTTCAAGGAAGATGGTAAACTCAGTGTTCGGGATCCGGATCAAGAGAGGCTACGATCCGGATTGAACTGGTGTATGAACGAACCACCTTCGGGATCCAGATCGAACAACCTGATCCGGATCCTGAACATGTCCCAAGTCCAGTTTTTGATTTTTATGCAATGAAAGATTCTTCCAAGTGTTTCTACACTACAAGAAGTATTCGGATCACACAAAATCTTTAGTTAAACATACCTGATCCTTTTGAATTCTTCTTTCTTGAGATTGAGTTAAATGATCCAACTTTCTTCACCTTCAATCTTCAAGACTTGAGACTTTCACGAAACTACGCCAACTCAAATTCCGTAACAATCTCCCCCTTTGGCGGTTTCGTGACAAAACACAGATCCACTAAAGAAAATTCAAAAAGATATTTTTGTTGCTATCACCATACAACAAAAATTTACAATGGAGATCCGAGAATTTAAAAATATGAGATAAACTCCTAAAACAGACTCTAGACTTAGACATCTGTACTCTCTGCACAAAGAAATCATTCTTGACAAAAAGAGATCGTTAGATACCTCAATAATATTTAGCATACAAAACCTAGTACAGAGATAGAGTTTATCTGATCATCATGACATTTGAGAATTCAGATATGTAAAAGAATCATAGTCAAAAACCAACATATCTTCTATGCAATTAAAAACCAAATGTCATGTTAGTGATGTTACGGAATTTGAGTTGGCGTAGTTTCGTGAAAGTCTCAAGTCTTGAAGATTGAAGGTGAAGAAAGTTGGATCATTTAACTCAATCTCAAGAAAGAAGAATTCAAAAGGATCAGGTATGTTTAACTAAAGTTTTTGTGTGATCCGAATACTTCTTGTAGTGTAGAAACACTTGGAAGAATCTTTCATTGCATAAAAATCAAAAACTGGACTTGGGACATGTTCAGGATCCGGATCAGGTTGTTCGATCCGGATCCCGAAGGTGGTTCGTTCATACATCAGTTCAATCCGGATCGTAGTCTCTTGATCCGGATCCCGAACAGTGAGTTTACCATTTTCCTTGAACGATCCGGATCATGCTTCGCAATCCGGATCCCGAACGTTGATGTTTGGTAAACTGTATGAACGATCCGGATCATGCACTTCGATCCGGATCGCGAACCTTCGTTTTTCTGGAACTGGCTGACTCGTTACGACGATCCGGATCCTAGCTAGTCCGATCCGGATCGCCGTCCGTAAATTTTCCAGAAATGTTAGGTTTTTGATTCTTATCTCCTTCCTAGGGTTTCTAACCTATAAATAGACCCTATGACTCTTTTTCTAGGGTCAATCCACATAGCCGTCATTTTCATATATCATTTTATACGGCTATAGATCCACATATAGAGAAGAAAGGAAATAATTAGAGAATACTCTATGTTTCTTCATCTATATTGATTAGTTTGATTCTAGGTTTTCATACTCACATCTTGAGTTGAATCAAACTAATGAATACTTAGATGGTATTTCCGATCTATCTTTGATCTAAGTATTCGGCGGATCATCACCACCCAAAACAACGATTTACCCCAAAAATCGGCGCGTGGATTCGCGTGTCCTTGTGGATTCAAGGTTCAACCGCTCTCGTGGATTCAGAGCGAGGCACGTTCGTGGATTCGAAGGGTGCTATTGGGTGAAGACCGTGGATTCGGTCGGACGTCGTGGATTCGACGTTGGACGCCGTGGATTCGGCGTTGGGCGCAGATCGTGGATTCGTGAAGCGTCGCGGAGCGAGCGGAGAAGATCCTCTAGGAGCGTATGGAAAAGGTTGAGTCGTAAGTGTGTACGGTAAATCACCTTGTACGTGTTTTAATTCTAGTGGATTTCTGCCGTGTTATCGGTCCCGTGGTTTTTTACTCCGGTGATGGAGTTTTCCACGTAAAAATCTTGCGTATTATTTTTTATTTCCGCATTGGGTTTTATCGCAACGATTTTTTGAGTGTTTATACGTTTACACCTATTCACCCCCCTCTAGGTGTTTTTTCCCCTATTTAGATCCGTATTACATATAACCCAACAAGTGGTATCAGAGCGGGAATAGGGTTGTAAACAATGGTTGAAGGTGGAAACATCAACCGACCCCCATTCTTCGATGGAACTAATTATGCGTACTGGAAAGTACGGATGAAAGCCTTTTTAATTTCCATCGACGAACGGGTGTGGCAATCAATTGAATTAGGATGGTCTAATCCAACTGAATTTAATGGTGATGTTCGCACCTTAAAACCTAGGTCGAAATGGACCAAGGAAGAGTTAGATTCATCTTCTTACAATGGCAAGGGAATTAATGCTATTTTTAATGCCTTATCTCAAACTGAATTCTCTCGCGTCTCGGCATGTGAGACTGCGAAAGAAATCTGGGATGTTCTTCAGGTTACACATGAGGGAACTAACCTCGTGAAGATTCAGAAACTGCAAATGCTTACGAGCAAGTTTGACTCTATCTTAATGGCAGAAAATGAATCTTTCACGGACTACTATACACGATTGCAAGACATCGTAAACTCATGTGCTAATCTGGGAGAGAAGATTCCAGAATTTAAGATTGTAAGAAAAATCTTAAGAACTCTTCCTGAACGATTTCGCCCAAAGGTTACTGCCATTGAAACTATTAAACACCCGGACGAAATACGTGTAGAAGAATTAGTTGGTTCATTACAAACTTATGAAATGACATTTTCTACTAACAATTCTTCTGGAAAGGCATCCACTTCTAAGTCTTCAGGTTATGCATTGAAAACAACTAAGGAAGAAGACGCGGATACATCCTCCTCAGACGATGACGAGAACCTTTCTATGGAGGAATTTGAGAAGCAGCTCGCTCTCTTGACAAGGAAGTTTCGCCGCAACTTTCGAAGGGGTAATGCAAGCAAATCTCCATCCTTCGGAAAGTCGAACAAAGGCAAGGGTACTTCAGGTTACAAGTCAAGAAAGCAAGAGAACTTCTCAAAGGATAAGAAAAGTTCAGAAGGACAACTACAATGCTTCAAATGTCGAGGCTACGGCCACATTGCAACGGAGTGTCCTAACAAGTATCCGGCAAAGAAGAAGGCGATGCAAGTCGTCACTTGGGATGACAACTCAACGTCAAATGAGTCATCTTCGAGTGATGAAGAAAAGAGCTCCACCGTATTCCACGCGTCCGTATCTTCACCCTTCATGTGCTTTATGGCAAATACATCTGAGTCGTTGTCCAACTCCACTGTTGAAAAGAATGCAACGGACAACAAATTGGATGATTCGGAAGGTGAAGAATTTGCTCTAGCCTATCACAGATCTTTACGGGATTTAAAGAAACCGGCTAAGCAAAACAAGGGGTTGAGAGGGAGATTGCAGGATCTCGAAGAAGAAGTAAAAAGGGTAACTTCTCTCTCGACCGATCTTGAAGTGGAAAGGGATAAACTGATAAAAGAAAATGTTTCCCTTCAAGAGTCCAATGAGCAACTCGAGAAGAACTATATAGATATGGTGAACAAAACGAACTACTTCTTGAAGCTCTACGGCGAGGCCCGACGGGAAAAATTGGAAATGACAGAGACCATTTGCCAACTCAAGGATGACTTACAGCAATTTTCCTTAGGAAGGAGTAAGTTGGATAAACTTCTTGGTCTTGGTCAAACAAACAAGTTCGGCCTCGGATACAATCAAACTGAAGACAATTTTAGTTCGGTTGGGACAGTCTTTGTGCCTCAGTCGGTATCTCCTCCTCCGACACCGGAAATCATGACAACTAACGACAACAAACCTACTTCATCCTCTTCAGAATCGTCAAGCACAAAGGTATGTTTTCGTTGTAATTCTGCAGGGCACATTGGAAGAAATTGCAAGATTGGAGCTCAAAGATCAAATCAACCACATCTTGCAACTGCTACCAACAAGTTCACTCCATGGAACTCAAAGAAGGATTTTCCTAAAGAAAAGGACATTGGTAGCACTTCAAACAAGACGATGACAAAAGAAAAAGACCAATCTTGCAAGACGTCTTCATCAAGGAAAACTTTTCAACCAGTGCCAACATACTCCAAAACTCAAAAGGTTTGGGTATGCAAAGGTGAAACCCCTCCTTGTCTTTAATCGTTCTTCGATTAAATCTTGTGTAGTTTATGTATACTACTTTCTTTTCTTCTTTTTCTTTTGGCCGACTCGTCAACCATCTTTGGGAGGTAAATGGTACATCTTTTTATTGGTTGATGATTTCTCTCGGTTTTCATGGGTAGCATTTTTGAAAGAGAAAGCTGATACGTTTGACTCTTTTCATGAGATTTGCCATCGTATTATGATTGAAAAGAATGAAAAGATCATTCGTGTTAGAAGTGATAGAGGTGGAGAATTCATAAATTCAAAATTCATTGATTTTTGCACTTCAAATGGAATCAAACATGAATTCTCGGCACCCTATACACCTCAGCAGAATGGTGTTGTTGAGCGCAAGAACAGGGTTGTTCAAGAGATGGCGCGTGTGATGCTTCATAGCCGGAATTTACCGTTACATTTCTGGGCTGAAGCTGTGAACACCGCTGTCTATGTCATTAATAGAGTTTACTTGCGCCCAGGAACTTTAAATACACCATATGAGCTGTGGTTTAGTAGAAAACCCAATATCAAATATTTTCGTGTCTTCGGGAGTCGATGTTACATTTTTCGTGACCGTGAAAATATTGGAAAGTTCGACTCTCGAAGTGATGAAGGGATCTTTTTGGGTTATTCTACGAATAGCAGAGCATATCGAGTATTTAACATTGAATCTAAGACGATCGTAGAATCTATAAATGTTAAAGTAGATGAAGCTTTTCACTTTGAAACTGGAAAATCTACCCTCGATATCTCTCTAGATGATGATTCTCCTGCAAGTGCATCTTCTCATAATAATACTTCCAATATTAATGATGCATCTAATGGTTCTTCTAGTTTATCTGATGTGCAGGAATCATCTCATATATCTCCGAGTACTCCGCTTCAACAAACGTTACGAATCTCCAAGGATCATCCAGAATCGAATATTATTGGAGATCCACAAGAAGGGGTCGAACTGCGACCCGGGCTCGCCAACAGATCCGCCGTCTGTACGGAAACTGCCGTACAGACGAAGCGTCTAACCTGCAAAAGAGATCTATAGCTAACAAGTATCAGAGCTGAAAGGAAGCTGAAACACTAAGCGGTGAAAAGTCCAAGTACACCAGTCCACTAGCACCCACAACATAAGTACAAAAGTGGAAACTAAAAAGTACAAGTGACACTAACACCGACACCACCGACTCGGGTAGGAGCTAGTCAGCCACGCCTTTACCTCGGTCCGAAAGCTCCGAACGAGCCAAACCTGGAACGGTCGCCTCAGGAACACCTGTCATCACAGCGGGTGTGAGATCTACTGCAACAGTCAGATCTCAGTGGGTACCAAAGCTAAACCCACGGTACACCCCACTCAGTCTGCTGGAGACAAAAACACATAAAGATAGATAGATAGATAGATAGATAGATAGATAGATAGATAACTGGAAATGAATCTATCGCTACATGTCTCAATGCAATGCTGGAAGTAAGTTCTCAGTCTCTCTCACGGGAGGCCTGGAAACTACGAACGTCTGCGCCCCCTACAGCCCTTATCAAATAAGAACAGGCTGTAGGCTTAGGCGCCCATAGTTTCCGCCCCCGCACTGGGACTGCTAGAACTCTACAAGACACTAGAAGGCCACCTCAATCCCTTCTAGTAACCGCCTGGTGACTCGGCCAGGGCATAACTATCTATCTGGTAACTCAGCCAGTGATATCTACACATCTGGTAACTCAGCCAGTGATTTATACCCATCTGGTAACTCCGCCAGTGGTATCTACTCATCTGGTAACTCAGCCAGTGATTTATACCCATCTGGTAACTCTGCCAGTGGTATTTACTCATCTGGTAACTCAGCCAGTGATTTATACCCATCTGGTAACTCTGCCAGTGGTATCTACTCATCTGGTAACTCAGCCAGTGATTTATACCCATCTGGTAACTCCGCCAGTGGTATCTACTCATCTGGTAACTCGGCCAGTGATTTATACCCATCTGGTAACTCTGCCAGTGGTATCTACTCATCTGGTAACTCGGCCAGTGATTTATACCCATCTGGTAACTCTGCCAGTGGTATCTACTCATCTGGTAACTCAGCCAGTGATTTATACCCATCTGGTAACTCCGCCAGTGGTATCTACTCATCTGGTAACTCAGCCAGTGATTATACCCATCTGGTAACTCCGCCAGTACAACTCGTTTACTCTAACGATGCGACTAACACTCGTGTCCAAGTCGGAAACGACAACCCTCGACTTGCACGACTGTTCCGCAATTACCTGATAGCAAGGATACGATACCTTTGCATTCGGAAGCATAAAGGGCATTCCGTAGTTCATTGGGAGAAACTGTAGAGTCCTGGCGTCCCCTTGCCCGAGTAGGCCTCCCTTTTATTTTTGACGGGACTGTTAGGAAAACTTTTAACTGCATTTTCTGCAATGGGTTGGCCTGGACCGCGAGTATTTTTCTGCGATTGAGCTCGAAAAACGGAAGACGGCAAAGCGAACGGATTCGGTTTTCGATTTACGGATCTCCCGGAATGGGGGTCAAAGCGTTTGCTTTGAGTGGTGCATCGAAACCCGCGCTAAGTGGCTGGCACGCTTTTTGAGGCGATCGGCGGGATCCTGCTGTGATCGGACCTTTCATCTTTTTATGTTAGCGGATTATTTTATTCATTTGGTGGTACCTCGACCTTACGGTTTCCGTTTTGGGTCCTAATTGAATAGTTTTTTCAGTCGATTATGGAGGGGTTGAAATTCGAGAATTTTTGGGCAGACCGTCGGGACGCGCGGGTATTTTTAGATGTTAGAGCTCGCGAAACGGTGAACGGTGGCGCGATCGGATTTGAATTCCGACCCCGGGATCTCCCAGAAACAATTTTTGAAGTTTGCTATCTACTTGGGTGCATCGGAATGCGTGCCGGCGATCGGCACGTTTTCCGAGGCGATCTAGACCTCTCGTTCAATTTCAAAAGGCTAAGGTTGTTGACCTGGGTTTAATTTTAAAGTCTCTTCGTATAAGTTAAACCGATCGGGGTGCGGGGGGAAACCCTAGAAACCCTTTTTTTTTTCCCCTTTTTTCCAAGAAACGGCGGAGGAACCGAGAATGAGAATCGGGCAGAGAAAGGGAAAATCGTCCATCCTCTGCGGGATTGATCGGGCGTGGAGGGGACGATCTTCTTCCTTCATCCTCCTCCGGCGGAATCAAGGTGAGCGGTTGGAGTTTTCCTTTTTGTCCTTTTTGCAATTTCTGTGGGGTCGAGGGGTGGTGGTCGTTCGGGTGTCGCACGCCGGGTGGGTTGTGTGGGTAACGGAAGCCGCCGCCGCCGTTGTTAAACGGGAGGCCGCCGCCGCCGTTATCGTGCCCACGGGGTCGTTGCCGCAGTCGCGGTGTTCGCGGGGTCGTCACCGGAGCCGCGGGGAGACGAAACGGGAGGTTACTGTTCACCCGTACGGACCACACCCCGCGCGGTCCACCGGAGCGGGATGCACCCGGTGCACGTCTCGCAGCCCGAAGGCGCGGAACCGGGCGCACGGTCGCGTGCGCCAGCCCGGCCCGCGCATCGCGGTGCACGCCTCCAGCGTGCACCCGGTGCGCGTCGCCGCGGCCCGTGGGGGTGAGCCCGGTGCGCGCCCTGCGCGTGCACCGGCCCGGCCCGCTTACCGCGGTGCACGCCTCCAGCGTGCACCCGGTGCGTGCCGCAGCGCCCGTGGGGGTGAGTCCGGTGCACGCCCTGCGCGTGCACCGGCCCGGCCCATGCTGCCTGGTGCACGCGCCCGGGTGAGCCCGGTCTGCGCCGCGCACCCTCTGCACTGTGGACCCGGTCCACGCCTCTGCCCGTGCACCAGCCCCCAGCCCGGAAGCCCGGTAAACTCCGTTTCGGCCCGTTTTTGGCCCGTTTCGCCCCGTTGTTCAGTGTTTTTGACCACGACGATGTTTTTAACATCATTACTTATTGTAGCTTTTTCGGGCACAGGATGGGAGTGTTTTAGCGGGGGTTCCGTACACCTTCTTCTTCGCGTTTCAGGTGGGTACACCTTTAGAAATCCTTTGTGCACAATCTCGTTTCAGTTATGGTTATCATATTGTGAGTACTTGTCCTGAGGGTTAGGGTCGGGCTTTGAAAACTGGAAATATATTTAAAAGTGTGGGTTTTTATTCTTAAGTCTTAGCATTTAGTTCTATCATGTTGGACGGGGTCAACCTTATGTGTACTTGGGTTAAACATGGTAGGGAGGCATCAATTATTCATTTATGGCTTTACGGTTATTATGATTAGATGTACATATTGTTTCATATGGTTCTCATGCATGGATAGGTGTATGTCGTGAATATATATTGTTTCATATGCTTCTCATGCACGGATATGTACATATTATTTCATACGGTTCTCATACATAGATATGTATATATTGTCTCACATGGTTCGCTTACATGCACATATATATATTGTTCACGGTTACTATGCTCGGCTGCAACACGCGCACCCGCGGTTTGGCCACCGCGAAGGGTGCGCTTTTCCGGAAAAGTGGTCTATGACCCGTGTATACCCACAGGACGGCGTGGGGCCTCTTTAGTTGTGGGGCTTGGATGCGCCAAGGTGTGAGCGGTGCGACCCGTCGGTTTAGTTGTCCGACGTGGGAGCGGTGCGACCCATTCGGTTTAGTTGTCCGACTTGGGCGCGGTGCGATCCGTCGGTTTAGTTGTCCGACGGGATCGGGTATTGCAGGTTTACAGGTGTTTGACTTTACTTTTCCCTTGCGAGGGTGGTTGCTCCGGATAGACTACGGTTGGACGTTTTCTTTACCTGCTTTACTTTTATCACTTTTGTTTAGTCGCTGACTTCCCACTTTGCGACAGGGTCCTACAGGAGGGAGAGTTAGGCGACGGTGAGGCCGCGGCTAGAAATTTTGGGTCCCAGGAGACCGGAACAGTACTTTACCTCTTACTGTCGCATTCCATTTATTATTTGTAGACTGTGGATGGTTCTCGATACCCTCGTGGGGTCGGTGTGGATGTCGGTACGGTGACAACTGAATTGTTAGTTTTCTTTACATCTCTGTGTGCCGCTTTGGAAAATAAAATAGCAAATAAAAGAACAGATTGCGAAAACTACTATTTCAAAACTCGGGTGCCGTGTGGGCACCGTTTTCAAAACCTTGTGGATTTATGGTTTGCGAAAATGGATTTCAAAACCTAAGTGTCGTGTGGGCACTGTTTTTCAGACCCCTGAGTTTATGTTGCTTTCGAAAAAGGGTTTTCAAAATATGGGTGCCGGGTGGGCGCCGTTTCAACAATTGTGGGTTTTATCCTTTCAAACTAATCGGCCGTGAGTTTTTTTCTGCACATCGTGAATGGTTATACGTTTGGATTGTTGTGATTGAATGTTTACTCGTTTGAACATTGTACAAACCGCGACGCCGTGCATATACAGGGGGAGACTCTGTCCGTTTGTAGAGTGATCCTGTATATGCGGCGGATCTGGGCACGCGCCGGGGAAGAAGGTTTTCAAAAAAAAAAAAAAAATACATACCTTTTGTAATCCGTTTCCGCTAAATTAATCCCCCGGGGCGTGACAGATTAAGATGGTATCAGAGACTTTCTTCAATCACAACAGTTTGTGCCCGACATCCACAAAGATACCTCACTTAGCTACAAATGAATGAATGAATGGCATAGAAGCGTAGACGCAAATGATCGAGGGGGGGGGGGGGGGGAAAGTATAGGTCCCTTTTCTCGATAGTTGTTTGAGTGCTATGCTAGCAGGAGGCTAAAACTGACTTGTGTTGTGTGGGTGTACGGGTTAAGTTTTGTTTCTCGGTTTAGCGTGGTTGTCGTGCATGTGTAGTCGTGTTGATGTGGAGGCTGGGGTCGAGGCCGGCTGCCACCGGGGTATTGATGGTTGCTAGGAATCAATGGATTAAGCAACCAGCACGGGACACGGTGGGCCTGCTGACGTTGTTCTTGCACTTGGTGCGGCTGTTATCACTGCAGATCGTTGCGCCGGCTTTTGTTTTTTCGAACCCCTTTCCCCTGCCGACGTGCTGGCCGTCGTTAGTGACGGCGACTGGGGGTAGAGTAATCCGCCGGTGTTTGTTAGTGGTCGGCTGTTTGTCGGTCGTGGGTAGCTGGACAGCCGTTGGTCTAAGGTTGTACCTTCTAGGTCTTCGGGTGTTGGGTTTTAGCGGGTAGTCGGCCGTTTCTTTTTGCACCATGGGCAAGGTATGGGTGGGAATGAGGATTCTTCCCCTATGATTGTTACCCATAGTTCGTCTTCTCACTATAGACACTGCGATGGTGGTAGAGATCGACGTGTTGGGGGCCTTGGGGTTCTCCTTTAGATTGAAAAAGGAGACCACCAGGGCTAGTGAATCTTGTCCGTTTGGGCTCGATTTTGGTTAGAGAGGCGGTGTCCCGCGTTGCACAAGTGCGCGTAAGTGGCGACTTGTTATTGGGGGAAATTAGCTTTTGACGCTGGGTGATGCCCGGTAGCTCTGGGTCGAGTTCCTGTGTTCTGCGCTAGAGGGCCGGTTAGGTCGTCCTATTGGTGGTTGGCGTGTGATCCCCTCGAGTGCGTTTAGTGAACCTAGGTAACTTCTGATAGGGTTCTTCTTGCTGTTTCGTGGCTTATCTTCTTCTGACCCTTTTGGTTTCAGATGGATAGTCTTCGGTACCTGAGGTCACTGTTGAGCGGACCTAGAGCTTAGGTTTTCTCCTAGTGGGAGTGTCACTTTGGTCTGGGGGTTTACCGCTGTTTCGATGCCCGGTACTTGGTGGGGCAACGGTTTGGGACCGAGAGTTAGGGGCAATTGAGAGCGTCACACCTCGTCGGCGCCAGGACGAGGTAGGGACCTTACCGGCGGGTTGTGTTGCTAGCTTCCCATGACTAAGACATAGCCTTGAGGCTTAGTTTTGGGAGCGTTTTGGATTGTTGATCTTTGGGCCAGGTGTGAGTCAAGGGGGGGAATCTGGCGACTACTCGGAGTTTTGGCACTGGTCACTTTCGGCTAGGAGGCCCCGTACGCAGCCATTTTTGTGGGGTAGACCTTAGGTGAGTCCTAGAGCTGAACCACGATAGCCTTGACCGTCGCCTCGGTGGACGGACAAGTCGGAACGGGTAGTCGGGTGGTGGTTAGACTTCGAGCTTGTGATCCGTGTTGGTGACGGAGAGGAGCGTGCCCGGATGGGTGACAGG
>JAQNDB010000296.1:0-100133 GCA_029204045.2 Tillandsia leiboldiana
TGGGTTATTTGCTCTTCCGATGAGGGAAGAGGGATCGACATATCTTGTTTTCCTTTCTGTGAACGGTGATATGTTGGTGCAGACAACATAAAGCTACAGAAATAGGGGGATGTCTTTGACTTCGCTAGATTGGCGTGCGTGAGTTACGTCTGACCGTGTATTCTGTTGGCAGGATGCCTCCCGACGGCGGATTATCTACTCGGGGGACCCTTAAACCCCCTGAGGAGCAGGCGGACCGGATCTTCGGAGTTGCGTGAGCTGAGGGCCATGGTGGCCCATTGCGGAGCATACCCGTCGGCAGGAGCAGAGGATTGACCAGTCTTGTAGCCCAGGAGAGAGGCGGCGCCGTCCACGAGTTTGGAGGCCCATGTACAACCTGTACACCTAGTGTGCCGACGGCGCCATCATCGAGTAGTGGGGCTCGAGGAGCGGCCAGCCTTTGAACCCCTTCCCGAAGGAGGAGTATTATCGCGCGAGAAGGGGCTACCAAGTTCTGCCAGTATGAACGCCCTAGATTTCGGGGCAGAACGCCCGCGACCGTGGATACGGAGGTTTGGTATCTCGATGGAGGAGTTGTTTAGGGATTTCTCATCGACCCAAAGTACAGATTGCACATGGCAGTGCACTTGGTCTCGGGGGATGATGACGCATGGTGGCGTCGGGTGGAGCCAGCGGAGTTCCAGACCACACGACAGCTGCCCTGGTCGAGTTCAGGAGTATCCTACTTGGAACGTACTTTTCGGGAGCGTGAAACGGAAGCTGGAGGACGCCTTGAAGAATATCCAGAGGGAGACAAATCGGTGCAGGTACTACCAGGAGTTATGCAGTTCTTAACTGGGTGCTTTCGTTGCCCGTGATGGACCGCATGAGGTCGAGTTGTTCGAGTCTGGTCTTCGACTGAGATCTATACCTGGGCACGCTCGGAGGCTACAGACCCTTGGTGAAGCCGTTGAGCAGGCACTATGGGTGGAGCAGGGCAACACGAAGATTGCCAGGAGGAGCGGGTCGGTCGCACAGAGTTTGAGAGGAAGCGACCAGCACCTGATGATGGGGACAGGCTAGTTCTTGGAGACCGCCACGACCGTCGCGGCCTCAGTCTCATGGCCAGGGGCATTCTGAGCAACGAGAGTCTGGTGGACCCCAGAGGCAGCAACAGCAGCCAGCCGCAGCCGCAACCACGACGTCGTGGACAGATGTATTTTCTGTGGAGAACTCATCTGTCTCACACCGTGATCTGAGGTGGGGTCGTTGTTATAAGTGTGGACAGTCAGGCCACGTTCGAGCTTCATGCCCCTATCAACTCCACGGCACCATCTTCAGCCTAGGCTCCTAGTGCATTTCGACAGAGGAAGTCATGTCACGCCCGGGTGTAAACCAGAACCCGGGGCCGTCTACAGATCCGCCGTGCACACGGTATTTCCGTGTACACGAAGCGCCAAACCGCTCAGATAAAGAGATAACAATAAAAGAGCAATAAAACAGAGCTGAACTAAACTAATACATAACTCAGACTGAAGCTGGAATAAAATACAATACATCTGTATAAATGATACATCTGTCTCTCCCAGCTCACCAAAATAAATACAACCTGCTGGCAAAAGCCAGTCCCAAATGTAAAAGTACAACGTCTGAGGAAACCTGGGTACACCAACAGTCCAGCTAACACGCTCATCCTGCCTCGAGATCTACCTACTCAGCCGTCCTCTCTCCTCGACCCGCCGCTGAAAGCCCAGCAGCACCCGCAGAAGAACACTGCAAAACAAGGAAGAAGAAAAAGAGGAAAGAAGAATGGGGGTGAGAACTATAGTAAACCAGTAGCCTCCCCTAGTGGGTAAAACCTCAAACTCTGACACACCCACTAGGCCTACCAGAGGCAAAAAGGAAAGAAGAGTGGTAAGAAATGAAACCGCTGCAAAAGGGAAATCTACCACTACTATGCCTCTAAAATACAGTCCTAGACTGGAATAACCGTATGCCACAATAACCAACCGTCCCAGATAAACCAATCTGTACCGCCTCATCATCGGGCAAGAAAGCCGCGCCGATGTGATAGCAAAACTCCTGCTGCCGCCCTCATCATCGGGCAAATAAGCCGCGCCGATGTGATAGCAAACCTGTCCATAACTGTCCAGCCCCGGCCTCCGAAGGGGATCTCGAGGGGAGCTACCCACACGAGTAAAGCACCACCGGGCAATAACCGCGCCGGGGTAATAAAAGCATCACCGGGCAATAACCGCGCCGGTGATAAAAGCAGGATTGGATCACAACTATAAAACCCCCAGTGGAACACAACCTCCACTAAAAGAAAACTGATTCCCCAATCAGATGCAAGAGTAACCATCCGGTCAATCGCCCAATATCCGCGATTGCCGCAATACCCCACAATCCACGACCAGGTCTAACAACCGACCTCCGGTCAACCGCCCAATATCCGCGGTCGCCGTAAAAACCCACAATCACAAACATGTCCCACATCCGACATCTGGTCAACCGCCTACTATCCGCGGTTGCCACAAAACCCTCTAGTCCATAATCATGCCCTATCACCGATGTCCTATAACCGACATCCGGTCAACCGCCCAATATCCGCGGTCGCCGCCAAAACCATGATCCATAATCCAGGCCCCGGCTACACTATCCCAAACCCCTGCTCAAACCCGAGCAAACCCACCTGACTAACGAAAAGGAGAAAGAAGCAAACAAGGTTTCTCCTAAGTCAAGTTCCAGCATGAAAGTGTAGCGATAAAAGATGGCCTACCTAGATGTCCAAACAAGCATGCAAGTGTTCTCAAGGAAATAAAGGAAAAGGTGACCAATAGTGGTCCACATGTGTAACAATTAATAACTCCGCATAGATATAACCATCATGCTAAAACATTATCCAACCACACATGTCTATGATCCATGATAAAGCGTCACTATCCACCTATGCATGTCATAAAGTCCTCAAATAGTACCAACCACTAACAGGATAATCATAAAGCCCATGATAATAATCCAATCCACATGCAAGGTTAAACGCTAACATTCCATCCATACAAACATGTATAAGTCCCAACCACTATCAAATATCCACAATAGTAATTTCCATAGGAAAAGCTCACAATTTATATCACTTAAGCATGCATGTCCAAATAAAGGGATCACTCTATATTCCTAGTGAGCATGTCAAAATAGAGGTAAACAACAACCACCCACCTCGATCGCTAATTCCAAGTCCCAAAAAGTGCCCTCGCCCAAACGATAAGCCGCCGCGATCGCTGTACAAAATTCCCAAAAGAACATACATAAATAACATACAATGCTCACACAAAACTGTCCCAAACACAACAGTCCACAGTTCCCCTGTTTTTACCTGCGAGAAATGCCCCGAAAAACTTCCAAGAAAAATACTGTCACGATCCTCGCGACGAACCCGTCCGAAACGACTACTTGCACCACTCAAATCCGAATTTCCTACAATGAGAAACAATTCCGACAAGAGGAACCACCTCGAAACAAACTGCTCACAAAAACTGAACCACAAGGTTCTGGTAAACAGGGATATTCACCTTCGGGGAAAAATTCAGAAAATTCCAAGAAAATTTGGGGATATTCCTCGTGATGTGTAGATGCAAAACGCCTCTTGATCGCCCCAATCCGATGCCTGTGCGCGAAGATATCGCCAAAATACCACACCGCTGTCTCAAAACTCCGCTCCAGAAAATGAGGTCACAAGATGATCCGAAAAACCCATGAAAGCTCGGAATGGGAAAAACCAGTAAACATGGGAAACGTAGCCCTACCTGTCGTGAAGCCAACGGCGCAAGAATCGCCTCATTCGGAGGTCGGAGTAAGCCGGGGGAGTCCTCACACCGAATGCGACGAAGAAGAACACAAACGAACGAGCGTCGCACCGCGCCGTAAAATGGTAACCTCGGGATACGTGCCGCTGAAAAATCTGGAAATCTGCAGATGGAATGCCACAGGGAGAGGAGCATTTCTTGTGAAGGTTGCACAGTGAAATCCGCGCAGAGAAGAAGTTCTCTGCAAAAGAACTCGGCCTTTTATAGCTGGAAGAAAACAAATATGAAAATACCCATTAAGTCCCAATTTCCGGGCGCCTCCCGATTTCGGGCGGCTACAGTGTTGGGCCGGCCCAACACTGTGCGCGCCCGAAACCGCCTCCGGCCTCCACGTCGCCCCCGCAACAGCGGACACCCACACTGGCCGCCCACTGCGCGACGCGTGGGCCAATGTTGCGGCGACACGTGGCGCGCACCCAGTCAACGCCCGCCTGCCGCGCCCACGTACCCGCCTGCGCCCGCCGCCTGCGCCCCCTGCCAGGCGCGAATCCCGAGGCGCCCCGGTTCACCTCCGTGGACCCAGACTCCATGAGCCCACCAACCAGAAGACGCCACGTGTCCCGCCGGTCCATGCACCACGCCCGCCTGCTCCGTAGACCAAGTCCACAGCACCGACCAATCCAGTAATGCCACGTGTCCAACCCCCCGGTCCACCGTGCGCCCCGCACTCTCCGTAGACCCCGCCCCGCGGACCGGCCCACTCCCGAGCCGCCACGCGTCCCGCCCCCGGTGCACGCCTGCCGCGTGGACCGGGCGGCCCGCGCCTCTGCCCGCCGCGCTGCCCGCGGCCGCTCCGCCGCTGCCCGCCGCCGCCGCCGCTGCCCGCCGGCGGCCGGAGACACTGTTCCGGCATGAACAGTACCCGAAGCTCAAAAATAACAAGTGGGTAGTCCGTTTTGACCGTTTTCGCGCGCTGAATCCGAATTTGACGTCCATTTTGCCAAATTCCAACCCCAAAATTTGCCAATGGCATCCGGAAAGGTATTCCTTGGTCCAAACTTCGCGCTGAGTCCATTTTTAATATCTGCATCGCGCAAAACCACTTCTAACGATCCGACGGAGTCCATTGATCACCCACGTGATACATTAAGCCCGAAGTCCGCCACTTGTGTCCAATTGGTGCACAAACACCTCCAACACACAGTACAGGCTCCCCAGATGTCACCAATGACTCTACCACAGCTCTGCAGAGATCCAGGTCATCACATCCTCCCCCACTAAAAGAAAGTTTCGTCCTCGAAACTAAAATCAATCCTCAACCCGAAACCTCAACCAAATAGAGGGAGTAAATATCCAATCATCCACCACTCGAGCTCCCAAAGCTGTCTAATACCTCTTCCAGAGACGCGATACAACCCTCGGGTCTCTAACAAGAACAAAACAGAGGCGGGCATTCCAGAAAATCCGCACCACCTCATCCAAGTACAGCTGGGCTAACCGCTCGAGTTACCAAGTAGCCTGCATCGGTACAGGCATCTGCTCCTCCCTGGGTCTCAGATAATCCAACCACAAGTCCATCGGCACAAATGCTCGATCCCAATACCTCGGTACCCCCAAGGGATCCTATATAAGCCCCCCCCCCCCCAACTGATCACGTAGACTCTGCTCTCTAATCTCTAAACCGTCGGGATGTAGAAGCAATTCCCCGACTCTCCGGCATCAACACCCAGCCAAAAGTCTACTCATCCACTGCGAAACATCCGCCTCGCTCCCGAAGTCAAAACTATAGAGGCGAAGATAACCCTCAAGCAACCCAAGCACACCAACACCTCCGGGCCTGGCTCCCCAAGAAAACTGTCCTTGCGGCATAATCAACCGCCGCGAAAGGAAACCGAACTCGCCAGCCCAACAAGTACCACTACACCGACCGCTGTAACATATGTGCTCCGACTGTCTCAGAAATCCACTATCCTGGAAAAAGAAATCGGGAATGCCTCCACCGACTGATCTGTCCTCCATCACCCGGCGCCAAGCGCCTCAATCAGAACTCGCCTCAGCGGTAGATCCCAATCCAAAGGAACTACAATACCACGCTCCACACCCGGCGCCTACTCCAATGAGGCGTCCTAAATCCTTACTGGAGGGACCCAACGAATTAAAAGGTATCCTGGCGCAATCCACTTTCAGACACTCATATCATATGCGCCCCGTCCCTCTATACATGGAGCGTGCAGTTCAGCAACTGCGTTAACTCTTGCCATAAAGACCTTCAAGTACTCTCTATCCCCCACCGAACAAGACCCTGCCTCCAAGGGCTCCATACTCAATCCCACAAATCGGGGTGACTCATCCGCCAAAACTGGCTCACTCGATCAAAGCAATCCCACAGCTTACCCGCTGTCAACTGTCCACCCTACCTCGGTGCCCCAACACTAAACGTCGGCACGGAGGGGGCTACTCGCTACTCCGACAACTGTGCCACTACGCCGATCCCACAACTGTGTCACTGCGCCGATCCGACAACCGTGTCACTGCGCTGATCCGACAACTGTGTCACCGCTCCGACAACTGTGCCACTGCGCTGCTGATCTGCCTCCAACACACCTACCCTTCGGGTCCGGAGCTCTCAGACTCCAATCTGGGTATCCGGCCCGAAACAACCAGCTCTGACCCAACTGCCGCACCAAGGTGCACCCGGGTCAGGGCCCAACGTCGGGGAGACACCGCTCACCACGACAAAACCGCAAATCAGCACACCCCAAACACTCGACCCAATCTAGCGAAAGTCAAAGACATCCCTCTATTTTTGTAACTTTATGTTGTCTGCAGCCAACATAACTGTCCCACAAAAATAGGATATGTCGATCCCTCTTCACTCACATGAAGAGTCAAACAAATAAATCACCGACTTTCGCAAAGTGTCGCGTCTCTCACGCACTAACATCCTAGGGTCCGCCGAAAAGCCTAGGGTTTCCTAAGTCCCAAATGACCTATCCCTAATCTCTGATACCACCTAATCTGTCACGCCCCGGGTGTAAACCAGAACCCGGGCCCGTCTACAGATCCGCCGTGCACACGGTATTTCCCGTGTACACGAAGCGCCAAACCTGCTCAGATATAAGAGATAATAATAAAAGAGCAATAAAACAGAGCTGAACTAAAACTAATACATCTCAGACTGAAGCTGGAAATAAAATACAATACATCTATATAAATGATACATCTGTCTCTCCCAGCTCACCAAAATAAATACAACCTGCTGGCAAAAGCCAGTCCCAAATGTAAAAGTACAACCGTCTGAGGAAACCTGGGTACACCAACAGTCCAGCTAACACGCTCATCCTGCCTCGAGATCTACCTACTCAGCCGTCCTCTCTCCTCGACCCGCCGCTGAAAGCCCAGCAGCACCCGCAGAAGTTACTGCAAAACAAGGAAGAAGAAAAAGAGGAAAGAAGAATGGGGGTGAGAACTACTAGTAAACCAGTAGCCTCCCTTAGAGGGTAAAACCTCAAACTCTAACACACCCACTAGGCCTACCAGAGGCAAAAAGGAAAGAAGAGTGGTAAGAAATGAAACCGCTGCAAAAGGGAAATCTACCACTACTATGCCTCTAAAATACAGTCCTAGACTGGAATAACCGTAAGCCACAATAACCAACCGTCCCAGATAAACCCAATCTGTACCGCCCTCATCATCGGGCAAGAAAGCCGCGCCGATGTGATAGCAAAAACTCCTGCTGCCGCCCTCATCATCGGGCAAATAAGTCGCGCCGATGTGATAGCAAACCTGTCCATAACCGTCCAGCCCCGGCCTCCGAAGGGGATCTCGAGGGGAGCTCCCCACACGAGTAAAGCACCACCGGGCAATAACCGCGTCGGGGTAATAAAAGCCTCACCGGGCAATAACCGCGCCGGTGATAAAAGCAGGATTGGATCACAACTATAAAGCCCCCAGTGGAACACAACCCTCCACTAAAAGAAAACTGATTCCCCAATCAGATGCAAGAGTAACCATCCGGTCAATCGCCCAATATCCGCGATTGCCGCAATACCCCACAATCCACGACCAGGTCTAACAACCGACCTCCGGTCAACCGCCCAATATCCGCGGTCGCCGTAAAAACCCACAATCACAATCATGTCCCACATCCGACATCTGGTCAACCGCCTACTATCCGCGGTTGCCACAAAACCCTCTAGTCCATAATCATGCCCTATCACCGATGTCCTATAACCGACATCCGGTCAACCGCCCAATATCCGCGGTCGCCACCAAAACCCATGATCCATAATCCAGGCCCCGGCTACACTATCCCAAACCCCTGCTCAAACCCGAGCAAACCCACCTGACTACGAAAAGGAGAAAGAAGCAAACAAGGTTTCTCCTAAGTCAAGTTCCAGCATGAAAGTGTAGCGATAAAAGATGGCCTACCTAGATGTCCAAACAAGCATGCAAGTGTTCTCAAGGAAATAAAGGAAAAGGTGTCCAATAGTGGTTCCACATGTGTAACAATTAATAGATCCGCATAGATATAACCATCATGCTAAAACATTATCCAACCACACATGTCTATGATCCATAATAAAGCGTCACTATCCACCCATGCATGTCATAAAGTCCTCAAATAGTACCAACCACTGACAGGATAATCATAAAGCCCATGATAATTAATCCAATCCACATGCAAGGTTAAACGCTAACATTCCATCCATACAAACATGTATAAGTCCCAACCACTATCAAATATCCACAATAGTAATTTCCATAGGAAAAGCTCACAATTTATATCACTTTAGCATGCATGTCCAAATAAAGAGATCACTCTAATATTCCTAGTGAGCATGTCAAAATAGAGATAAACAACAACCACCCACCTCGATCGCTAATTCCAAGTCCCAAAAAGTGCCCTCGCCCAAACCGATAAGCCGCCGCGATCGCTGTACAAAATTCCCAAAAGAACATACATAAATAACATACAATGCTCACACAAAACTGTCCCAAACACAACAGTCCACAGTTCCCCTGTTTTTACCTGCGAGAAATGCCCGGAAAATTCCAAGAAAAATACTGTCACGATCCTCGCGACGAACCCGTCGAAACGACTACCTGCACACTCAAATCCGAGTTTCCTACACTGAGAAACAATTCCGACAAGAGAACCACCTCGAAACAAACTGCTCACAAAAACTGAACCACAAGGTTCTGTAAACAGGGATATTCACCTTCGGGGCAAAATTCAGAAAATTCCAAGAAAATTTGGGGATATTCCTCGTGATGTGTAGATGCAAAACGCCTCTTGAATCGCCCCAATCCGATGCCTGTGCGCGAAGATATCGCCAAAATACCACACCGCTGTCTCAAAACTCCGCCCCAGAAAATGAGGTCACAAGATGATCCTAAAAACCCATGAAAAGCTCAGAATGGGAAAACCAGTAAACATGGGAAACGTAGCCCTACCTGTCGTGAAGCCAACGGCGCAAGAATCGCGTCATTCGGAGGTCGGACTAAGCCGGAGGAGTCCTCGCACCGAAATGCGACGAAGAAGAACACAAACGAACGAGCGTCGCGCCGCGCCGTAAAAATGGTAACCTCGGGATGCATGCCGCTGAAAAGTCTGGAAATCTGCAGATGGAATCGCCACAAGGAGAGGAGCATTTCTTGTGAAGGTTGCATAGTGAAAATCCACGCAGAGAAGAAGTTCTCTGCAAAAGAACTCGACCTTTTATAGCTGGAAGAAAACAAATCTGAAAATACCCTTTAAGTCCCAATTTCCGGGCGCTCCCGATTTCGGGCGGCTACAGTGTTGGGCCCGGCCCAACACTGTGCGCGCCCGAAACCGCCTCCGGCCTCCACGTCGCCCCCGCAACAGCGGACACCCACACTGGCCGCCCACTGCGCGACGCGTGGGCCAATGTTGCGGCGACACGTGGCGCGCACCCAGTCAACGCCCGCCTGCCGCGCCCACGTGCCCGCCTGCGCCCGCCGCCTGCGCCCCCTGCCAGGCGCGAATCCCGTGGCGCCCCGGTTCACCTCCGTGGACCCAGACTCCATGAGCCCACCAACCAGAAGACGCCACGTGTCCCGCCGGTCCATGCACCACGCCCGCCTGCTCCGTAGACCAAGTCCACAGCACCGACCAATCCAGTAATGCCACGTGTCCAACCCCCCGGGTCACCGTGCGCCCCGCACTCTCCGTAGACCCCGCCCCGCGGACCGGCCCACTCCCGACCCACCACGCGTCCCGCCCCCGGTGCACGCCTGCCGCGTGGACCGGGCGGCCCGCGCCTCTGCCCGCCGCGCTGCCCGCGGCCGCTCCGCCGCTACCCGCCGCCGCCGCCGCTGCCGCTGCCCGCCGGCGGCCGGAGACACTGTTCCGGCATGAACAGTACCAGAAGCTCAAAAATAACAAGTGGGTAGTCCGTTTTGACCGTTTTCGCGCGCTGAATCCGAATTTGACGTCCATTTTGCCAAATTCCAACCCCAAAATTTGCCGATGGCATCCGGAAAGGTATTCCTTGGTCCAAACTTCGCGCTGAGTCCATTTTTAATATCTGCATCGCGCAAAACCACTTCTAACGATCCGATGGAGTCCATTGATCACCCACGTGATCCATTAAGCCCGAAGTCCGCCACTTGTGTCCAATTGGTGCACAAACACCTCCAACACACAGTACAGGCTCCCCAGATGTCACCAATGACTCTACCACAGCTCTGCAGAGATCCAGGTCGTCACACGTCAGCTCAGCAGTCTTTTGCTCCAGTGAGCAGGTCACCTCCCTTCCACTCTTCTGATCACTGGCCACCGGCTCAGAGCGGTCGGGTATATGCCGCTCAGGTGGAGGACTTTACAGCAGCCGATTATGTGGTGACAGGTATTATTTTACCTTCTGGCATTAGATTTTGCATTGTATTGCATTTGAGCATCCTAGTCATTTGTTAGGAGTATATTTGCATCATTGCCTGGGTTAGGGGTAGGATGGTTACCACGTGCACCGGAGGGTCAGATTCCCGATCATATTTTGCACATGGAGGAGTGTCATTGGTCCTACCCGGTGTAGATTGAGTCCTAGATTTTACCGCAGACCAGATGGCTGCGGGACATGAATAGGATGCTCGGGATGGATGGGCAGGCTCGGTACTTCACGATGATCGACTGTGCCGCGAGGATAGTGACCAGGAGGTGTGCGTGTACCAGGGATGCTAGAAGAGATATGGCGGCTCGAGCTAGAGGTTTGCTTCACGTTTTTGAAGGAGCTTGCAGACAGCTTTGGGGGCTGGAGTCGGAGATGACGGACACCTACCCCTACTTATGTGAGGCATCGGACTATGGGATGCTGTTTAGTTTTGTTTCGAGGACGAAACTCTTTTTAGTGGGGGAGGATGTGGTGACCCGGACTTTTGTAGAAGCTTTTGCGGCTTTATCAGTGACTATAGGAAGCTCACACAGTGTCATGGAGCTTGTAGAATCGAAATTGGATTTTTAAAATGGACCCGGCGCGAAAATCGGATCAGGTGGGCCTTTCCGGGGGCTTTCGGTAAAATTGCGGATGAGAATTTGGAAAATCGGACAGCGGATTTGGACTCAGCGCGCGAAAACGATCAAAATGGTGTATTCACTTTATTTTTGGCGCCAAAAATACTGTTCACTGGAACAGTAACTCCGGCCGTCGGAAAATACTGTTCCGGCGACCGGCGGCAGGCGGCGAGCGGCGGCGCACGGCGGAGAACAGCGGCGCAGCGGCGGAGCAGGGCCGCGGGCGGGCGCGGGCAGGCGAGCAGGCGGGCGGTCCACAGAATAGTCGTGCGCTGGGTGCATGGAAGGTCGAGGTTGCCACGTGGCAGCTCCTCATTGGTCGGGCGGCGTCAAGGAGGGCGGCCTGTCTGGGACACGTGGCGGCTTCTGGTTGGCCGACACTTTCCGGAAGACCCAGCGCGTGGACCGGGCTCGTGCGCCCCGTGGATCACGTGGGACACGTGTCGGCAGCCGGTTGGCGGGCGCCGCCCGCGTGGCGGGCGAGGCGCCGCCCACGTGCGCCACGTGGCGCCCAGCCATTGGCGGGCGCCGCTGGTGCGGTGTTCGAGCGGGAACACGCGGTGGCGCCCGACTCGCGGGCGCCGCTGTTCGCTGTTCGGGGGTGACGTGGCGCGCCCGGGTGATTCCGAGCGCTGGTCGCGGGCCGGGCTGCGGCCCATTCGGATGCCCGAATTCGGGGGTGCGCCCGAATGTTTGGTGGGCTATAAATAGCCCACCACCCCTCTTTTCTTCTGCCTTTCCCGAGTTTTAGAGAGAGAATCTGAGGGTGCGACCTTAAGAAGACTTCTTTCTCTCTCCGTCCTCCATCTCTCTAGGAAGTTTTGGAATTTTTGGAGTTACCGACAGCGAGTCATCTGCGACGCGGCGCGCTTCGACGTTTCCTCTTTTTCAGTCCATTTCCGTCGCAGTTCAGTCAGGATTTTCCTGTGCGCAAACCAGGAGTAATTTTTGGATGATTTCTTTGGCAGCATATTCCTGAGAGGTAAGGCCTCGATTTCCGTGTTGATCGTTTCGCTTCATTTTGGGTTTTTGGCATGGTTCCCGAGGCATCTTTTGACCCTATTTTCTGTGATGGATTTCCTGGATAGCATGGGCTTGTTGATTTTTTATCTTGGCATAGGAACATCGGATCGAGGCGTTTAAAGATTCGATTTTGATCTACTCGTCGCAAGGAACGTCCCTGTATTTTTCTTGGATTTTTCTGAATTTCCCGAAAGTTAGAAAGCACTGTTTCTCCAGAGTTAAGTGCTACAGTTTTTTTTTCGGGAATTCTTTAGGGAAGGTTACCTTGTCGAATTTATATCTTGACCTGCAGAACTCGGATTTGGACGTGCAGGTACTCGTTTCGAAGGTATCGACACGCGGATCACTGTGATATTTTTATTGGAATTTTTTGGGCATTTTCAGCAGGTGAAATAAGGGCATCTTTGGGACTGATTTCTGTATGTGTATGCGGCGGTAGTTTTTGGGATTTATGGACTTTATGTTGTACCCAGGAGAGTTGCGGGTATTATTGGACCCCTTGGAGTAGGAGATTTGGATTTCCTGGTATTTTCAGCTGTGGGATTTGGACAGTCAGCTTTTCAGGTGGGTAGTTGTTGCTTACCTCTTACTATGATTTACTCACTAAGTTTATTTAGAGGATTCCCCGTTTGGACTTATTGATTGATTATCATGCATGATTGAATGATATAAATGTGAGCCTATCATTTGAGATTAATTATGTGGATATAGCATGTTGGAAATATTACTGGGATAATATTGTTGTTGGAACATGATCATTGAGATATTTTAATAGTGATAATTAACATGCCGTGTAGCACATAGATTTTATAAAAGTTGGTTAAATGGATTAAGTATTGGGACATGATGACATATCTATGTGCGGGTACCACTTTGGGATTTATTATGGACCAGGGATTATATACATGTGTAGTTGGCTGATAATTTTAGCTTGATGGTTATATTTATGCGGACTGTTGCATGCTTGTTTGGACATCTAGATAGGCCACTATTTATTGCTACACTATCATATTGGGATTTGACTTAGGAGAAACCATGCTTGTTTTCTTTCTCCTTCTCATTCTGACTTTTGATTCATATTGCTCGGGTTCGAGCATGGGTTTGGGATAGTGTAGTCGGGACCTTGGAGTCTGGGACAGGTTCTACTTGATTATGGATTGTGGGGCATTGTGGTAACCGCGGATATTAGGCGGTTGACCAGATATTGGTTATTTCATCAGATTGTGGACTTGTTGGGTATTGCGGTAACCGCGGACATTAGGCGGTTGACCGGATGTTTACCTTTGCATCAGATTGGGGTTTTCTTTAGTGGAGGGCTTTTCCACTTTGATCATAGTCATGATCCAGTCCTGCTTTTATGATACTTATGACATGGTTACTTTCCTCGTGTGGGTAGCTCCCCTCGAGTGCCACTTCGAAGCGTGCGGGGTACCAAGTGGGTACCGGACGGCATTGACTCATTGCTATCACTTTGGTGCGGATCAGGTTGCACGATGATGATAGCGGCAGCAGGCGGTACCAGTTTTTACTGGTGGCTAGATTGGGTTTATTTGGACAGATGCGGTTACTGATGCATACTTACAGTCATTCATTTTGGCACTGCATTTAGAGGCGTACTAGTGGTAGTTCCTTTTTATTTGTAGTCTTATAGCTTACCACTTTCTTCATTCTTTGCCTCTGGTAGACTTAGTGGGTACGTCAGAGTTTGAGGCTTTACCCACAGGGGGAGGCTACTGGTTTACTAGTGGTTCTCACCCCCACTGTTGTTTTTCTCTCTTTCTTTTCCTTGTTTTGCAGAGTCTTCTGCGGGAGCTGCTGGGCCATCGGCAGCGGATCGAGGTGAGGGGATCGCTGAGTAGATAGATCTCCTGTGAGGCTGTGAGTTGCTGTTAGACAGATATTGTACCCCTTTTACTCAGACTGTAGTAGTTCACTTTTACTTTGAGGTCTGGCTTTGGCCAGCAGGGTGTACTTTTTTGGTGAGCTGGGAGTTTATTGTATTTTTATACAGTTTTTATTTCTTTTCCAGTCTGAGGTGTTATGTAGTTCTTTTAGTTCAGCTCTTTATTATGCTCTTTTATTGTACATTTATATCTGAGCAGGTTACCGACGCTTCGTGTACATGGAAAATTCCGTGTGCATGGCGGATCTGTTGGCGAGCCCGGGTTCTAGTTTCCACCCGGGGCGTGACATAGTATCTCGTGTTCCGTGTGAGCTGATCAGCTGAGTCGTAGAGAGTGCTCCGATTGTTGTGCGAGATATTTGGGGATCTTGAGTCCTACCGTTCTGGGAGTGAGCGTGGTTTTTGTCTATAGCCTGCTTATGCCAATTTGTGATACTCTATGCCGCGCCGTTTTCCTCAGTTAGAGTCGCGTCCCTGATATGCCGCTGTGGATACGATGGGCCTGTTGAGGCAGTTTTGCGCGAGGGGTGAGTTAGTCGGGCAGGACGCCCCACATAAATCCCGTCCTCATGGGGATGTGTGGTAGTGGGCAGGCGCGTTCCTAGTCGACAGGCGCAGGCTTGATTGGACCCTATGAGGCAGTCAGTTTGATTGGGTCTATTGAGCACCTTCGGTGCGAGTGGTCTCTTTTACTTTCATCTGTTCCACTTTTTGAGTATCTAGATAGAGGTATGGTAGCTGTAGAGTAGCTCCAGCTTTTCTTGTTCAGATTTCATTGCACTGTTATCTTTTACCTCTAGTAGACTTAGTGGGCGGACCGTTGGGCTTGTTGACGGCACCCACTGAGAACTACTGTGGGAAGTAGTTCTCACACCCGTCGTGGTGTCTTTTTCCCCAGGAACTTCTTCTCCTGTTCCTGTTGCTCCAGTTGCTGTTCCTTCTGACCGAGGCGAGGGAGTCGCGAGCTAGTTCCCTACCCGTCATTGGAGTGTAGCGGTACCCCTTCAGAGGAGAGCTTCAGTAGATTAGTTTACTTCTTTTTCCTCTGTTGAGAGACCTTTGTTGTGAGGTATAGAGTTGTACTTTATTTTACAGTTTGAGAGACTGATGTAGTGAGGATATTTGTATTGAGAGCTTGTACACTGATGTTTTTGGAGATATCTCCCTTTTGGGTTTTTGTATCAGAGGACTCTTTATATGATCGAATTTGGGAGATGGATATTATTTTTATTTTCAGTTGTACAGTATTTGGATTTCAGTTTTAGTAGTTTACTTTCAGCTCTGATATCTGTATACTGTAGTTGATTCTTTTTGCAGGTTAGACGCTTCGTCTGTACGGCAGTTTCCGTACAGATGGCGGATCTGTTAGCGAGCCCGGGTCGCAGTTTCGTCCTCGGGGCGTGACAGATTAGAGTGGTATCAGAGCCTAGCTTGTAGGTCGTGGTGGACTTAGAAACCCTAGGCTTGTGGTTGGATATTAGGATGACTACGTGAGAGTCGTGACTTTTAGCGAGAGTCCTGATTGAGTTTTTACCTCTCCCAAGAGACGGGATGAGTGTTTGGCATGTTTATATTCCTAAGCGATTATTTTGGCTGCCGACAACATAATACTCTGGAATGGATGACATGTCTAGACTTTCGCTGGATTGGGTCGTATGGTTGTTGTGTCCTGACGTTTGTTATTGTGCAGCGGATTGCGATACCCCGGAGACGTCGTGTTGTGAAGAGGACACACCCCTCACCTGATGAATACCCCACATCGGGAGGCATAACTATCAGAGTCGCGCAGCGGAAGTGTGGTGGGCCCATAACCCACAGGTCCCAGGATCGAAAACTTCGATAGGCTGAGCCTAGAAGAGCCTAGAATCTGTTCTTGTTTGATTGGGGTTCTAGGCACCGGTCTATCGGGATTTTTGGATTTTTGCCGCGTCAGTCGGTTCTTCTCGCCTATGAGTGGGGTGTTATTGTGGGAGCCGTTTGGAGTGACGGCGGTCCCAGCTGTGTGGGTATTTTCCCAGGCTGTGTTACCAGGAGGGCATTTTCCCTGGCTGAGTTACCAGGAGGGCATTTTTCCCCGGCTGAGTTACCAGGAGGGCATTTTTCCCTGGCTGAGTTACCAGGAGGGCATTTTTCCCTGGCTGAGTTACCAGGAGGGCATTTTTCCCTGGCTGAGTTACCAGGAGGGCATTTTTTCCTGGCTGAGTTACCAGGAGGGCATTTTTCCCTGGCTGAGTTACCAGGAGAGCATTTTTCCCTGGCTGAGTTACCAGGAGGGTATTTTTCCCTAGCTGAGTTAACAGGAGGGCATTTTTCCTGGCTGAGTTACCAGGAGGGCATTTTTCCCTGGCTGAGTTACCAGGAGGGCATTTTCCCTGGTTGAGTTACCAGGAGGGCATTTTTCCCTGGCTGAGTTACCAGGAGGGCATTTTCCCTGGCTGAGTTACCAGGAGGGCATTTTTCCCTGGCTGAGTTACCAGGAGGGCATTTTCCCTGGCTGAGTTACCAGGAGGGCATTTTTCCCTGGCTGAGTTACCAGGAGGGCATTTTCCCTGGCTGAGTTACCAGGAGGGCATTTTTCCCTGGCTGAGTTACCAGGAGGGCATTTTCCCTGGCTGAGTTACCAGGAGGGCATTTTTCTCTAGCTGTGTTACCAGGAGGGCATTTTCCCTGGCTGAGTTACCAGGAGGGCATTTTTCCCTGGCTGAGTTACCAGGAGGGCATTTTCCCTGGCTGAGTTACCAGGAGGGCATTTTTCCTGGCTAAGTTACCAGGAGGACACTTTCCACTGGCCGAGCTACCAGATGGATACATTGCCCCTGGCTGAGTTACCAGGTGGGCACATGCCCCTGGCTGAGTTACCAGGTGGGCACATGCCCTGGCTGAGTTACTAGGAGGACACTTTCCACTGGCCGAGCTACCAGATGGATACATTGCCCCTGGCTGAGTTACCAGGTGGGCACATGCCCTGGCTGAGTTACCAGGTGGACACATGTCCTGGCTGAGTTACCAGGAGGACACTTTTCACTGGCCGAACTACCAGATGGATACATTACCCCTGGCTGAGTTACCAGGTGGGCACATGCCCTGGCTGAGTTACCAGGAGGACACATGCCCTGGCCAAGTTACCAGGAGGACACCTTCCACTGGCCGAGCTACCAGATGGGTACATACCCCTCGCCGGGTTACCAGGTGGGTACATGCCCTGGTCGAGTTACCAGGTGGTTGCTTTTCTGAGATTGAGATGGTCTGACAGGACGCCGAGATTTGGTGGCGTCGAGTTCATCCTGTTGGACTACCAGGAGCTCGGTTGTTGACCTGGAACCAGTTTCGTGCTTTGCTGCTCAGGGCCAATTTTCCTGACAGTATAAGCAGAAACTGGAAGGGGATCTTAGACTCCTGCAGCAGGGGAGTCGACCTCTTCTGGAGTATGTTCGCGAGTTTTGCGATTGTTGAGTGGTGTACCCCATGTCTCCTGGATGAGATCCAGGATGTTGAGCTAGTTGAGAAAGGACTGTAGTGGAATATCTATCACTTGGTGTATTCTCGGCGGGTGTCAACGTTAGATGCAGCGATTGAGCATGCTTAGCGGGTTGACCGGGGATCAGTGATCATGTCAGGGATAGACGGAGCGCCTGGGACCAGCTCCGGGGAGAGGCATCCAGTGCCGCCTGAGTTTGGACAGTCGAGTAGATCGAGACCCCGGGGCCGCCACGATCCCAGTCTGAGGGTCGTGAGTCTCAGAGGAGACAGACACCAGGAGGTTCTCCGCAGCCGATGTTTTAGCAGCAACGGCGGGATGACTGTGTCCTCAGTGGTGGGCCGCATTTTGCGCCGCGGTGTGACCACAGGCAGGGCACAGATCATGGTCTTGTCCTAAAGCGGGGTCATCAGTCGCTTGGGCAGCTTCGGTTCCTCCTCCTCCGCTCTTCCAGACAGGCGGAGCTTCGACAGGTTATGGCCAGATAGTTAGGGCCACTGCTTCGCGGCAGTCCGACGAACGACCACCCCCGAGCGAGAGCGTCTATGTCGCACAGGATGAGGATTCGAGGGCAGCTAGCCACGTGGTGGCAGATACTAATCTTATCTTCCCTTCACGCACTTGAGCGTTATTTGTTACCGAAGCATCGCATTCTTTTCTTCTGTAGGGCATTTGCATTGATCTATGGGCTAGAGATAGGACCCTTAGCTTGTGCTCGTGAGGTTCAGATACCTGATCACGTGTTGCACATAGATGGGTGCTATTGGTCCTGCCCAGTGCAGTTGGGGTCCTGGTTTTTGGCCCGTTGATCTTTTGGCCCTTCCTCAGCTCCGGGATTCCGATGTAGTGTAGGGTATGTTACTGTGAGGATCTAAGGCCTTGATGCTTGAGTGATACCACACCGTTGATACACGGTGGTGATGCCACACCGTTGATACACGGTGATGATGCCACACCGTTGATATACGGTGGTGATGCCACACCGTTGATACACGGTGATGATGCCACACCGTTGATACACGGTGGTGATGCCACACCGTTGATACACGGTGGTGATGCCACGCCGTTGGTGCACGACAGTGATGCCACGCCGTTGGTGCACGGCAGTGATGCCACACCGTTGATACACGGTGATGATGCCACACCGTTGATACACGGCAGTGATGCCACACCGTTGATACACGGTGATGATGCCACACCGTTGATACACGGTGGTGATGCCACACCGTTGATACACGGTGGTGATGCCACGCCGTTGGTGCACGGCAGTGATGCCACGTTGTAGGTATACAACGGTGAGAGTTTGTGGATGTTTTGGACTTTGACCGCGAGTTTGGGCATCAGCTTTATGATCGCCTTGTGAGCCAGTTTCTAGTCCCGTTCACCGACGGTTTGGTTTCTGTCAGGGTGTTCTTTATTAGTTAAGGGATCGACTTCGACCCGTCGGTCCGTTGGGGTTATGATAGCATATTGAGCGACCAACTGTGGCACGAGATTGTGTCTCTTGTGGATCCCTTTTGAGGGTAGCCTGCAGTTGTGTTGTCCACTCGAGTGGTTTCGGATCGGGAGGTAACCGAGTGAAGACCCCAGCGTATTGGATTCCCTTCCTTATTGGATTAATATGCGGGTATGCTCGGGTCGTCTTGTTGAGGTTGGCACCATGTTGTGGTTTGGTGCGTGTTACACTTGTGGTTATTTCAATTTCCCCCAGCCTTTTAGTGGAGCCCTTTAGTTTTTCACATCTCAGCTTAGTAGTGATGTGATTTTCCTCGCCCGTGATTGACTTGCCTCTTGAGATCTGTGATTGTTGGAGTACGAGGGATGCCCGTAGCAATTTCTGGCTCGAGAGATGAGAGAATTGCACATCGGGTCATACTGTACTTGTGGTTGTTGTTGCGAAGTAATCACGAGGAGCGAGTGGGGTTTAGGGAGCTGGAGGCGTATTGTTAGATACCTAGCTATGGTATTCTTGACTCCTGATGGGCTTGAGCTAGTTTCGAGGACGAAACTTTCTTTTAGTGGGAGAGGGTGTGAGGTCCCGGAATCTCCCGCGTAGGGTTTGCCGGTTGATTGGCAGCTTTTAGAGGTCGTTGGGAGTGTATGTGCGCTTGTCGGGCCCAAGAAATGGATTTGTGATGCAATTTGGGATTTAGTTGCATCACTGGAGGCCTGCGTGATGTGTCGGTGGTGTTTGCGCGCATTTTGGACACAAGTGTTGGACTTCGGGCTTATAAGGAGACCCCGTGGGTATTTGGAGGACCCGTCGGGTGTTTGGAAGTGATTTCGCGCGATTCGGATGTCAAAATGGGACTCCGGGCAAATTCTAGATTAATGTTACCTCTCCGGCTGCCATCGGAAATTTTTAGAGTTGTATTTTGTCAAATCGGACTTCAGATTTGGACCCGGCGTGGAAAATCGGATCAAGTGGGCTATCCGGGGGCACTCCGCAATTTTCGGATGAGAATTTGGGAAAATGGACATCGTTTTTGGATTCAGCGCGCGAAATCGCTAGGAATGGACTATTTATTTGTTGGATTTGGAGCCCGGATGAAGTGCGCGTTTTTCGAGGCAAAACGACACGTTTATCGAGGAGTGGCGCGGCACGGAACCCGAGAAGCGGCGCGTTTCCCGAGGGTGTACGGGCGGCGTGCGCGCCTGGCGCGCGTCAGCGCGGGACGCGCGGGGGCCGCCACGTGGCGGGCCCCCGTTGGCGCCCGCGCGGGCGCGGGGGCACGCGCGCCCGTGTAACGGGCGCGTGTCCCGCGCCTGGGGTGGCGCGGTGCAACGCGCCCGTGTGGTGGGCGCGTTGCCGCGCGCCACGTGGCGCGTGGGCGCGCGCGTGGACCGGGCGCGCGCACCCATGCGGTGTGGACCGGCCCGTTGGGGCTCCCCATTGGTCCGTGCCGTGAACCGGCTCCGTGGACCGGCACCATGGACCGCCCCTCTCCCTCTCTTTTCTTTTCTTCTTCTTTCTCCCCCGCACCGCCATGGCTGCTCCTCTTTTTCTTTCTCCTGCAACCGAGAGCGAGAGGGAGTGAGGGAGGAGGTTGCGTGAGGTGCGGCGGCGCGTCGTGGACCTCGTTTTGCGTGCGAGGACGCCCGGCGGAGCGTTTCGGCGACGGCGGCTCAATCGGGTAGGTTCCGTGTGTTGGTTTTTCTGTATTTTTGTACAGTTTTTGGAGCATTCTTTTAGACTGTAATTGACCCTCTTGCTCTTTTCTGTGTTGGGCACCATGCACCATTTTGCGTGCGGACTCCGGCACCGTGCACCGTTTTGCGTGCGGACTCCATTTTGCGTGCGGATCCTGGCACCGTGCATCGTTTTGCGTGCGGACTCCGTTTTGCGTGCGGATCCTGGCACCCTACACCATTTTGCGTGCGGACTCCGTTTTGCGTGCGGATCATGGCACCATGCACTGTTTTGCGTGCGGACTCCGGCACCATGCACCATTTTGCGTGCGGACTCCGTTTGGCGTGCGAATTCTGGCACCGTGCTCCATTTTGCGTGTGGACTCCGGCAGCGGACATCATTTTGTGTGCGGATCGCGTGGAGGCCAATTGCAAGTGTCTACGAGCAATTGGTGGCAAATCGAGGTGGGTGGCCTTATCTCCAAGTTTTATGGACTGTACATTAATTCTATTAATGTAGGACTATGCATGATAGTTTATTTCCTTGTGTAGCATGCTAGATTGTTGGAATGGTTATTCCTTTTTATCATCTGTTAATACAGCTATCTTGGAACTTGACCTAGCACCCCCGTCATATGTTGCATGTGTAACCAGACCAGTAGAAAACCCTCACTTGGGCTAGGGTTAATTATGTTTAGACACCCACACTGTTTTGCTATCCCTGGACATAGTGTTATCCTCGCCCGGGTAGTGGGCCGAGAGGTCGGGATTTTCTTTTAGTGTGGGATGCATTTGCACTCGTGCTTGGGAGCATAGTGGAGTCTGGTAGTTGTAGCGGGTTGCTTATCTGTGCCGGGAGCCGTTTTGGTAAACGGTAGTCCCGGGAGGTCTAGTATCCCTGTTGCGCTGTCGTGGGAGGGAGCCGTTGAGCAGGCGGTAGTCCCGGGCCATCGAGTATCTTCCGACCAGTGTTGTTGGGAACCGTTGGAGTCCCGGGCCGTCGAGTATCTTCCTTCCGGCCAGTGTTGTTGGGAACCGTTGGGGTTAACGGTGATCCCAGGTCATTGAGTGTTGTCCGACCAGTATTGTTAGCTTGAGTTGTGGGTCGTTCCTGGCTGTGGAGTACCTCCAGCCAGTGTGCCTCGTGCTGCGAGCTGTTGGAGAGGCTAGTGTCACACACCCGGAATTTGGATTAGTCCTCTATATAAATGATATAATAGGAGTAAATCTCTAACCCGGCTATAGCATTTTGGATGGTAGCAAGATCCAAGAGGAACATGAGAGTTAAGCGTGCTAGAACTAGAGTAGTTCTAGGATGGGTGACCCCCTGGGAAGTGGGGCGTCACAGTTGGTATCAGAGCCATTCACCAGCTGGAAATGTGAGATGAGTCTCGGCTGAGCCAGGGTTATATAGCGGGTAGAGCGAGGCTCCCCGGCTAATGACCGTTGTGAGTGGAGTGCAGCTCCTCACCAGGTCGGCTAAGGCTAGCGAGACGAGTCTCACATCGCCTGGTGCTTGTGAGTGTGCTTGAGCCTGACGTGGACGTCGGGGCTTAAAGGGGGGAAGAATGTGACACCCCCGGAATTTGGATTAGTCCTCTATATAAATGATATAATAGGACTAAATCTCTAACCCGGCTATAGCATTTTGGATGGTAGCAAGATCCAAAAGGAACATGAGAGTTAAGCGTGCTAGAACTAGAGTAGTTCTAGGATGGGTGACCCCCTGGGAAGTGGGGCGTCACAGCTAGTGTCTCGTGTTCCGTGTGAGCTGATCAGCTGAGTCGTAGAGAGTGCTCCGACTGTTGTGCGAGATATTTGGGGATCTTGAGTCCTACCGTTCTGGGAGTGAGCGTGGTTTTTGGCTATAGCCTGCTTATGCCAATTTGTGATACTCTATGCCGCGCCGTTTTCCTCAGTTAGAGTCGCGTCCCTGAGATGCCGCTGTGGATACGATGGGCCTGTTGAGGCAGTTTTGCGCGAGGGGTGAGTTAGTCGGGCAGGACGCCCCACGTAAATCCGGTCCTCATGGGGATGTGTGGTAGTGGGCAGGCGCGTTCCTAGTCGACAGGCGCAGGCTTGACTGGACCCTATGAGGCAGTCAGTTCGATTGGGTCTATTGAGCACCTTGGGTGCGAGTGGTCTCTTTTACTTTCATCTGTTCCACTTTTTGAGTATCTAGATAGAGGTATGGTAGCTGTAGAGTAGCTCCAGCTTTTCTTGTTCAGATTTCATTGCACTGTTATCTTTTACCTCTAGTAGACTTAGTGGGCGGACCGTTGGGCTTGTTGACGGCACCCACTGAGAACTACTGTGGGAAGTAGTTCTCACACCCGTCGTGGTGTCTTTTTCCCCAGGAACTTCTTCTCCTGTTCCTGTTGCTCCAGTTGCTGATCCTTCTGACCGAGGCGAGGGAGTCGCGAGCTAGTTCCCTACCCGTCATTGGAGTGTAGCGGTACCCCTTCAGAGGAGAGCTTCAGTAGATTAGTTTACTTCTTTTTCCTCTGTTGAGAGACCTTTGTTGTGAGGTATAGAGTTGTACTTTATTTTACAGTTTGAGAGACTGATGTAGTGAGGATATTTGTATTGAGAGCTTGTACACTGATGTTTTTGGAGATATCTCCCTTTTGGGTTTTTGTATCAGAGGACTCTTTATATGATCGAATTTGGGAGATGGATATTGTTTTTATTTTCAGTTGTGCAGTGTTTGGATTTCAGTTTTAGTAGTTTACTTTCAGCTCTGATATCTGTATAATGTAGTTGATTCTTTTTGCAGGTTAGACGCTTCGTCTGTACGGCAGTTTCCGTACAGATGGTGGATCTGTTAGCGAGCCCGGGTCGCAGTTTCGTCCCCGGGGCGTGACAACATGAGTTTACGATGTCTTGCAATCGTGTGTAATAGTCTGTGAAAGATTCATTTTCTGCCATGAAAATAGAGTCAAACTTGCTCGTAAGCATTTGCAGTTTTTGAATCTTCACAAGGTTAGTTCCCTCATGTGTAACTTGAAGAACATCCCAGATTTCTTTCGCAGTCTCACATGCCGAGACGCGAGAGAACTCAGTTTGAGACAAAGCATTAAATAGAGCATTAATCCCTTTGCCATTGTAAGAAGAAGAATCTACCTCTTCCTTGGTCCATTTCGACCTAGGTTTGATGGTGCGAACATCAGCAATAATTTCAGTTGGATTAGTCCATCCTAACTATATTGATTGCCACACCCGTTCGTCGATGGAAATTAAAAAGGCTTTCATCCGTACTTTCCAGTACGCATAATTTGTTCCATCGAAGAACGGAGGTCTGTTGATGTTTCCACCTTCAACCATTGTTTACAACCCTATTCCCTCTCTGATACCACTTGTTGGGTTATGTATAAATTGGATCTAAATAGGGGAAAAAACACCTACAGGGGGGTGAATAGGTGTAAACAATAAACACTCGAAAATCTTTGCGATATAAAACCCAATGCGGAAAAATAAATAACACGCAGAGATTTTTACGTGGAAAACTCCAATCCGGAGTAAAAAACCACGGGACCGATAACACGGTGAAATCCACTAGAATTAACACACGTACAAGGTGATTTACCGTACACACTTACGACTCAACCTTTTCCATACGTTCCTAGTAGATCTTCTCCGCTCGCTCCGCAACGCTGCTCGAATCCACGATTAGCGTCCAACGCCGAATCCACGGCGTCCAACGTCGAGTCCACGACGTCCAACTGAATCCACGGTCTTCACCCAGTAGCACGTCTCGAATCCACGAACGTACCTCGCTCCGAATCCACGACAGCGGTAGCACCTTGAATCCACAAGGCCACGCGAGTCCACGCGCTGATTTGGGATAAATCGTTGTTTTTGGGTGGTGATGATCCGCCGAATACTTAGATTAGAAATAGATCGGAAATACCATCTAAGTATTCATTAATTTGATTCTACTCAAAATCTGAGTTTGGAAAACCTAGAATCAAATTAATAATATAGATGAAGAAACATAGAATTAAATCAAGTATTTTCTTTCTTCTCTATATGTGGAATATTTATGGATTGATTGGATTCCTTCCACTTCGCGTCGTCCCCTTAAAAGATGAATTAAAGGGTCTATTTATAGGTTAGAAAACTTGTGGAAGAAGATAAGAATAAAAAACTAACCATTTCTGGAATTTTACAGGATGACAGTCCGGACTGGAGTTGGCGGTCCGGACTGTCTCAGTGAAACAGACAATTTCCAGAAAAGATGACATTCGGGGTCCGGACTGAAATCCACGGTCCAGACTGTTCATGCTTTTCTTGCAAATTCCACGTTCGGGGTCCGGACTGAAATTTCCAGGGTCCGGACTGGAATTATGCACGAACTAACCTATGTTCGGGGTCCGGACTGTAAAGCCCGATCCGGACTCTGAACATATGGAATGTCCAGTTTTTGATTTTTATGTAGTAAAAAATTGATCCAAGTGTTTCTACACTATAAGAAGTATTCGGATCATCAAACTTATTTAATTAAACGTACCTGATCCTTTTGAATTCCTCTTACTTGAGATTGAGGTATACGATCTAACTTTTTTCATCTTCAATCTTCAAGACTTAACCGATTTCACGAAATACGCCAACTCAAATTTCGTAACACCATTTGTTTAAAAACAAAATATAAAAACGAAGAGCATTGAAAACATGTAATGCAGAGATTTAGAAAAATATGAAAGGAAAACCAATCAAAGCATTACATACAGTCATAAGCTATTTAGAACTTAAGACAAGGAAAGATATCACCTTTCCGAATCCAAAATCGTCGGATTTTGGGTTGTCTTGATTCATTGTGGTTGGGAGATGATAGCTTTGACTGTTGATCCACCTTAGGTCTTTGCCTCGTAATGATCCACTTGTATGTTGATGTTGTGGCTCGGACCTTTGGTGGTTTGAGTGAACTCCTTTGACTTGATGAGTCTTTTGATTCTGTTGAGTTCGCTCCGTAGATGAAGTTGCCGAAGAATTCCTCTTTCTCTTTTTCGGGCACGACTTCATCAAGTGACCTTCAAGTCCACATTGGTGACAAGTTCTTCCTTTCAACTTAGTTGTGGAACTTGAAGCCTTCACAGTTTGGTTCTTTTTAAATCCCAAACCAACCTTGCTTGTTTGACCTAATCCGGATATACAGTCAAATTTCTTGGAACCGGTTGAAAGCCTTTGTATGTCGGATTTAAGTTGATGAACTTGCTTGGTCAAGGCTTGGTTGGTGACATGAATTTCCTCAAACTGTTTTTCTAGAAAATTAATCTTGTTAATGTGGGAGTTAACGACCGTTTCCGATTGATTTATCTTTTCTTGGAGGATTTTATTATTATCCAATAAAAGCTCTCGTTCCTCCTCGAGATCATGAAGTTTGATCTTTAAAGCATGATTCTCGTCTTGAATCTCAAGTCGTTGCTTCCTCAACTTCTTAATATGTTTGGCCATCTTCTTTGATTCCGTAAGAAGTTGTTGATATGCCTCAACGAGTTCTTCTTCGTCCGACTCCCCCTCACTTGATGACTCTCCGCCGGATGTTGATGTTTCATGCAAAATCAAAGGAATAGAGTCAGTGATTAAAGATGATAAGCAAACATTAGAAGAGGGAATATGAGAGGCATGTAAGGCAACGACTTTTTCCTCTTTACTTGAGGTCGATTCATTAGAAGTAGAATCGTCCCAAGTTTTTGCTTGCAAAGCCTTCTTTATATATGATTTCGGAGAAGGACAATCCGTTGAAATATGGCCGTAGCCTTTGCATCTATAACATTGGATTTCCCCTTCGAATTCATCTTTTTCCTTAGAAGGTTTTGCAGAGCTTTTGAGGTTAGAGGATTTAGAACCCGATGATCCTTTAGTTGGTTTCGAGGATGAAGATCCATCGGTTCGATTCTTCCAAAACTTCCGACAAAATTTCTTTACGATCCGCGCCATTTGTTCTTCAAAATCGGCAAAAGAGATTTCATCGTCGGAACTTGATTCGCTATCTTCTTCCTTTGTTGATTTGAATGCAATACCTGTAAGCTTAGAAGAAGACTTGGAAGAAACTTGATTAGTAGGAAAAGTCATTTCATAAGTTTGCAAAGCACCTACTAATTCCTCTACTCTCATCTCATCCGGATGACTAACGGTTTCAATGGCGGTAACCTTTGCCCTAAACCGTTCCGGAAGAGTCCGAAGTATCTTTCTTACAATTCTCGACTCCGGGATCTTTTCTCCTAAATTAGCACAAGTATTGATCACATCTTGAAGTCTAGTGTAATAATCTGTAAACAATTCATGCTCATCCATATGAATAGAGTCAAATTGACTTGTAAGCATCTGGAGCTTTTGAATTTTTACTAGATTAGTACCCTCATGTGTAATTTTGAGAATATCCCAATTTTCCTTCGCGGTTTCACACACGGAAATTCGTGTGAACTCAGTCGAGGAAAGAGAATTAAATAAAGCGTTCATACCCTTCCCATTGTAAGAAGAACTTTCGAATTCCTCTTGGGACCATCTAGAGCGAGGTTTTGGGGTAGTAGAATTTCCTACTTCCTCAACAGGATGCACCCAACCGTATTCCACGGATTGCCATACCCGCTCTTCAATTGCGATGAGAAAAGCTCTCTTTCGCACTTTCCAATAAGCATAATTAGTCCCATCAAAAAGAGGAGGTCTATAAATATTATCACTTCCACCCGACATGATAGATAAACCTAAAACCCGCTCTGATACCAATTGTTAGGTTTTTATATATTAAGGATCCACACGGATCTAAATAGGTACTATCAAAGAATAGGTGTAATACTTATAAAACCAATCTCAGTGCAAAATAAAAACCAATGCGGAAAATAAAAACAGCACACCGAGATTTACGTGGAAACTCCAATCCAGGAGAAAAACCACGGGACCAACACGCAATAACAATCCACTAAGAAAAGAAGAATAACAAGGTGATTACCGACTCCACGGACTCAACCCCTCCTTCAACTTCTTCGGACCTTGCGCTCCACCGATTGCACGTCCACTGCACACATTCGAATCCACGAACGCCACTCGAATCTACGAGCACACATTTCGAATCCACAAAACGCCTTCAACACATCGAATCCACGATGCTACGTCGAATCCACGACGCAAACGGCCGATATAGAATATAGGCTTCGATGGTGATCCTTTGCTTAGATTATCATTGAGGAACCGTAGAAGAAATCTCTAAGCAAAGACTAGATCAATTCGACAAAAGATAGATCTTGGAAGAACCGTCGAATTGACCTAAAAGAGGCTATAAAGAAGAACGATAAAAACCTAGCCTCTAGGGTTGCTCTCAAGTGTTTTATAAATTCATCGGTAGTTCTTGAGAAACCCTAAGTGTCTATTTATAGTTTAGAAACCTTTGGAATGAGATAAGCATCAAAAACTGACTTAACAGAAATTTTTCCGCACGACGATCCGGACTGGATTGTCTGATCCGGACTGTCGTCTTTTTTCCGTAATTCCTGAAAAAACAAGGTTCGGGATCCGGACTAAAACAGGAATCCGATCCGGACTGAAACAGGAATCCGATCCGGACTGGTTCAGGACTGGAATTCAGATCCGGACTCTGAACATCCAATTTGTCCAGTTTTTGATTTTTAAGCAATGAAAACTTATCCAAGTGTTTCTAAACTACACAAATGTATTCGGATCACCAAAATTATTTTGTTAAACGTACCTGATCAATCTGAATCCATTTTCTTTAAGATTGATGTATATGATCCACAATTCTTCAACTTCAATCTACAAGACTCAAAACACTGAGTGTCAACTTGAGCTCTTGTTGAATCTTCTCTGAGTCTTTGATTGCTGATTGACAATTTGATCACTTCAAGACTCCGACTCAACTCACGAAATATGCCAACACAAAAAGCCGTAACAGACTACAGGGAGATAAACAAGGTTACAGTGAAGAACAAGTCCGGGGGTGATGACCACTTCGATCAACTACGAGGGGCACTTGCAGATTATACTCCGGACTCTCAGGGACCAGAGGCTGTTTGCTAAGTTTAAGAAATGTGAGTTCTGACTTCGCGAAGTGGGCTTTTTGGGGCACATTGTGTGAGCAACGGGAATCACAGAGAATGTGAGCGGAACTGCACGACATACGATCCGGAACTGGTAGCAGTCGTCTTCGTTTTAAAGCTTTGGAGACACCACCTTTTTGGAGTTCATCGTGATGTGTTTTCGTATCGCCAGAGTCTTAAGTTTTGTTCACATAGAAGGATTTGATTTTGCGGCAGAAGCATCGGTTGGAGTTGCTGAAGGACTCGGCTTGTCCATTTAGTACCACCCCGGGAAAAGCAAGTGTAGTAGAGGATGTTTTGAGCAGGAAGGGTCAAATCGAGGGGGAAACCGATGAGCGCGAGTACTCAGCAGGACCGGTACTATCGCGCGACTTTTGTCCTTGATGGTCAAGTCAACCCCTTTAGAGAAACCCTAGAAGGTCAGAAAACAGGCGCACAGATACAGCTTATTCGAGACAAGACCCCCCGGACCACGCGAGCGACTTTTCGGCGAGTGCGAACGACGCAATACATTTCGAGGGCGGAATTGCGTGCCCGAGCTGCCAGAGTTGAAGAAAGAGATGCTGTCAGAGGCGCACTGCGCTCCCTATGCGGCGCATCTATGTGACACGAAGATGTACAAGGACCTCAAGTAAAATTTTTGGTGGACTAAACCAAAGGGGGATGCAACACAGTTCACTACTCGCTGTTTAGATGGCTAACAAGTAAAGTTCGAACATCAGCGCCCAGCGGGGAAAACTACAATCTCTACCTGTACCTGAGTGGAAATGGGAGCGAACCAGCATAGAATTCGTCACGGGCATTCTGCATCGCATCAAGGGCACGATGCAGTTTGAGTCACAGTGGATCGACTGACGAAGTCGACTCTCCTTCCACCCATCTGTACGACGTGGACTAGAGACACTCGGCTGGTGTCGAACCCTTGGCAAAGTCCACAACGAGCTCTAGAGACTAAACCACACTTCAGCACGGCGTTTCACCCCCATACCGACGGACAGTCCGAGCAGGTGAACCGGATTCTCGAAGATGTGCTCCGAGCCTGCGTACTTGATTTGGGTGATGGATGGTCACTGCTTTTGAGCTTAGAGAGGACCTGAGCTTCGACGGAACACTGGTGCGGATCTTAGCACGAGAGGACAAAAAAAAGGATTGCGCAACCGGACGATCCCCTATGTGAAGGTGCTGTGGAGCAACCAGGAAGAACGTGAAGCGACTTGGGAACTAGAGTCAAAAATGAGGGAGTACTACCCCAATCTTTTCACCGCGACCCAGAGTTGAATTTCGGGGACGAAACCCATTTTTTAGAGGTGAGTGGTGTAGTAACCGCCTTCGTTAATTGTCTTTTCGGAAATTCTTATTTTTTATTTACCCCTTTTAGTGGCCCGACGGGGGGTGGGTTAATAATTCTTTGTTTCTGGGCAGACCGTCGGGGCTCGCGGGTATTTTTAAGTGGTAGAGCTCGTGAAACGGGGAACGGTGGCGAGATCGGATTCGAATTCCGACCCCGGGATCTCCCAGAATAAATTTTTGAATGGTTACCAGCGGTTCTGGGTGCATCAAAAAGGGTGCGGGCGATCGACACGCTTTTCGAGGTAAACCAGCGGTTCCGGGTGCATCAAAAGGATTGTGGGCGATCGGCACGCTTTTCGAGGTAAACCAGCAGTTCCAGGTGCATCAAAATGCGTGTGGAAGATCGGCACGCTTTTCGAGGTAAGTTGGACCCCTGGTCCGCACCCGATCGCTAAGTGTTGAATTTGGGGATTTAGGGCTTAATCCCACTCCCCATTCACGCCAGAATGATTAATTTACTTTTTGTTTGGGGTGTAGGGTTTTTCCCCACTCCTCATTTCCTGTGCGTTAGTTCCCCATCTGAACGCGTGCGAGGAACCCAATCCCTAGCTTTTTCCCCTCTATCGGTTGGCGTGAAGAACCGAGGCGACGAGACGGGGAGAAGGAAGGACGATCGCATTTCCTGCGGAATCCGGCGAACGAGAACGGGACGATCCTCCTCCTTCCTCCCTTACCGGCGAAAACGAGGTGAGCGGTTCGGGTCTTTCCGTTCTTTTTCGGTATGAGGTTTTCCTTTTTGTCGTGTCGCATGCGAGGCGAGTTTGGTGCTAAACGGGAGGCCGCCGCCGCCGTGGTTAAACGGGAGGCCGCCGCCGCCGTTACCGCGTTCACGGGGTCGTCGCCGCAGTCGCCGGGGTCGCGGGGTCGCAACTGGAGCCGAAAAAGGGGTCGAGTTACTGTTCATCCGGCAGAATCAGGCCACGTGGTCCACCAGACCCGACGTGCACCCGGCGCACGGCTTCCGGATCCAGGGGCGCGGACCCGGCGCACGGATGCGTGCGCCAGGCCACGCGGTCCACCGGACCCGGCGTGCACCCGGTGCACGGCTCCCGGGCCCAGGGGCGCGGACCCGGCGCCGAATGCGTGCGCTAGGCCGTGCGGTCCACCGGCCCGGCGTGCACCCGGTGCACGCCTCCACAACCCGATTGTGTAGACCCGGCGCGCGCTTTAGCCCGTGCGCGGCCCGGCCCATGCCACATATGTCCACCGCTGCGGCGTGCTCCCGGTCTGCGCCGCAGCTGCCTTGCGTCGTGGACCCGGTCCACGCCTGGACACGTGCACCAGCTTTCAGCCTGAGAGTCCAGAAGCTCCGTTTTTGGCCCGTTTCGCCCCGTTTTTGAGTGTTTTTTGTTACGACATTTTTGGTGTTGGCATATTTCGTGAGTCAAGTCAGTTGAGTCGGAGTCTTAAAGGGATCAAATTGTAAATCAGCAATCAAAGACCTAGAGAAGATTCAACAAGAGCTCAAGTTGACACTCAGTGTCTTGAGTCTTGAAGATTGAAGTTGAAGATTTGTGGATCAGTTACATCAATCTCAAGAAGAAAGTATTCAAGAGGATCAGGTATGTTTAACTAAATAATTTTGGTGATCCGAATACTTTCTTATAGTGTAGAAACACTTGGATGAATTTTTAATTGCATTAAAATCAAAAACTGGACATGGGACATGTTCAGGATCCGGATCAGACAATCCAATCCGGATCCCGAAGGGTGATTGTTCATTGGCAATTTCAATCCGGATCCTAGGCCATTCCGATCCGGATCCCGAACATGGGACTTTGCTGAATTGCATGAACGATCCGGATCGGACCTTTCAATCCGGATCCCGAACCCTTGGTTTTCTGGAATCGTCAATCTCGTTACGACGATCCGGATCGCAGTAAATCCGATCCGGATTGCCGTCCTAAAAATTTCCAGATAAGGTATGTTTTTGATTCTTATCTCTTTCCAAAGGTTTCTAAACTATAAATAGACATTTAGGGTTTCTCAAGAATGTGGGTTCTCTACCGATTAATTAATCAAACACTTGAGAGCAACCCTAGAGGCTAGGTTTTTATCGTTCTTCGTTATAGCCTCTTTTAGGTCAATTCGACGGTTCTTCCAAGATCTATCTTTTGTCGAATTGATCTAATCTTTGCTTAGAGATTTCTTCTACGGTTCCTCATTGAGAATCTAAGCAAAGGATCACCATCGAAGTCAATATTCTTATCGACTGAGTTTGCGTCGTGGATTCGACGTGGCATCGTGGATTCGGTGTGCTAAAGGCGTTTCGTGGATTCGAAACGTGTGCTCGTGGATTCGAGTGGCGTTCGTGGATTCGAACGTGTGCAGTGGACGTGCAAAATCGGTGGAGCGCGAGGTCCAAGAAATTGAAGGAGGGGTTAAATCCGTGGAGACGGTAATCACCTTGTTATTCTTCTTTTCTTAGGGATTGTTATTGCGTGGACATCCAACCGGTCAGCGCAAGGTCCGAAGAAGCTGAAGGAGGGGTTGAGTCCGTGGAGTCGGTAATCACCTTGTTATTCTTCTATTCTTAGTGGATTGTTATTGCGTGTTGGTCCCGTGGTTTTTCTCCTGGATTGGAGTTTCCACGTATATCTCGGTGTGCTGTTTTTATTTTCCGCATTGGTTTTTATTTTGCACTGAGATTTGGTTTTATAAGTATTACACCTATTCACCCCCCCTCTAGTTGTTTGATAGTACCTATTTAGATCCTTCGGGGATATAAAAACCTACAATTGGTATCAGAGCGGGTTTTAGGTTTATCTATCATGATGGGTGAAAGTGGTAATATTTTTAGACCTCCTCTTTTTGATGGGACTAATTATGCTTATTGGAAAGTGCGGATGAGGGCTTTTCTCATCGAAATTGATGAGCGGGTATGGCAATCCGTTGAATACGGTTGGGTGCATCCTGTTGAGGAAGTAGGAAATTCTACTACCCCAAAACCTCGCTCTAGATGGTCCAAAGAGGAAATTGAAAGATCTTCTTACAATGGGAAAGGTATGAACGCTTTATTTAATTCTCTTTCCTCGACTGAGTTCACACCAATTTCCGCGTGTGAAACCGCGAAGGAAATTTGGGATATTCTCAAAATTACACATGAGGGTACTAATCTTGTAAAAATTCAAAAGCTCCAGATGCTTACAAGTCAATTTGACTCTATTCATATGGAAGAGCATGAATTGTTTACAGATTATTACACTAGACTTCAAGATGTAATAAATACTTGTGCTAATTTAGGAGAAAAGATCCCGGAGTCGAAAATTGTAAGAAAGATACTTCGGACTCTTCCGGAACGGTTTAGGGCAAAAGTTACCGCCATTGAAACCGTTAGTCATCCGGATGAGATGAGTGTAGAGGAATTAGTAGGTGCTTTGCAAACTTATGAAATGACTTTTCCTACTAATCAAGTTTCTTCCAAGTCTTCTTCTAAGCTTACAGGTATTGCATTCAAATCCACAAAGGAAGAAGATAGCGAATCAAGTTCCGACGATGAAATCTCTTTTGCCGATTTTGAAGAACAATTGGCGCGGATCACAAAGAAATTTCGTCGGAAATTTTGGAAGAATCGAACCGATGGATCTTCATCCACGAAACCATCTAAAGGATCATCGGGTTCTAAATCCTCTTACCTCAAAGGCGTTGCAAAACCTTCTAAAGAAAAATAAAAAGGTGATTTCGAAAGGGAAATCCAATGCTATCGATGCAAAGGCTACGGCCATTTTTCAACGGATTGTCCTTCTCCGAAATCATATAAAAAGAAGGCTTTGCAAGCGAAAACTTGGGACGATTCTACCTCTAATGAATCGACCTCAAGTAAAGAGGAAAAAGTCGTTGCCTTACACGCCTCTCAAATTCCCTCCTCTAATGTTTGTTTATCATCTTTAATCACTGACTCTATTCCTTTGATTTTGTATGAAACATCAACAACCGGCGGAGAGTCATCAAGTGAGGGAGAGTCGGACGAGGAAGAACTCGTTGAGGCATATCAACAACTTCTTGCGGAATCTAAGAAGATGGCCAAACATATCAAGAAGTTGAGAAAGCAACGACTTGAAGATCAAGACGAGAATCATGCTTTAAAGATAAAACTTCATGATCTCGAGGAGGAACGAGAGCTTTTATTGGATAATAATAAAATCCTCCAGGAAAAGATAAATCAATCGGAAACGATCGTTGATTCCCATATTAACAAGATTGGTTTTCTAGAAAAATAGTTTGAGGAGATTCATGTCACCAACCAAGCATTGACCAAGCAAGTTCATGAACTCAAATCCGACATACAAAGGCTTTCAACCGTTTCCAAGAAACTAGATTGTATGTGCGGATTAGGTCAAACAAGAAAGGTTGGTTTGGGATTCAAAAAGGACCAAACTGTGCATGCTTCAAGTTCCACAATGAAATTGAAAGGAAGAACTTGTCACTTATGTGGACTTGAAGGACATTTGGTGAAGAATTGCCCGAAAAAGAGAAAGAAGAGTCCTTCGGCAACTTCATCTACGGAGCGAACTCAACGGAATCAAAAGACACATCAAGTTAAAGGAGTTCACTCAACCCACCAAAGGTCCGAGCCACAATATCAATCATACAAGTGGATCACTACGAGGCAAAGACCTAAGGTGGACCAACAGTCAAAGCGGACAACCCCCGGCCACAACGAATCAAGACAACCCAAAATCCAGCGATTTTGGATTCGGAAAGGTGATATCTTTCCTTGTCTTAAGTTCTAAATAGCTTATGACTGTATGTAATGCTTTGATTGGTTTTCCCTTCATATCTTTCTTAATCTTTGCATTACATGTTTTTCAATGCTCTTCGTTTTTATGTTTTTTTTTAACAAAAGGATTTTAACGAACAAGTGCATTGAATAAAAAGGGTTTTCACTTTCAATCACTCCAATTTAATTTTATTTGAATTATCAACTTTACTCCATAATCATAAATCTTGAAGATACTTCATTATAGGAGTTTTTGATATTATAAGCATCAAATTTTAGAAATCATGTGTGATCTTTAGATGCTTAATCTATCTCGGTTGTGTGAATTCATTGTGATAAACGTGAGACAACAGATAGACTAAAATTTGGGATTTAATTCTTTCACGTAAGAGATTGCAATCTTACAAGGGTATTGAAATGATTTGCAAAAGATGTGGAAAGAGTTACATCCGAAAGGAGTGTGAAAACTACCACCACATGTTGGAAAGAGCTGCCACCCCGGTCGTCCGGTCTGTGTGTGAAGCTACCACATGTTTTGATGCTTGAAAAATATTTCTTGAAATTTTTAGTTGAAGCATTTGGAGATTTATATGCAAAGTTCTTATATTTTGAACAATCTCCTGGTTGGTATAAGGTGGGATAGTTGAAAGATGCTCCAAGAGCCACCCTTAGGTATTTTAGTGCTTATCTCAAATTTGAAAGGGTAAGAAATCAAATTGATGTCATTTGGAAATCTCTGTAAGTCATCTTTGTACATCCGTTACATCTTGATAGACTTTGGATCTCAAGATTATTTTTGATGACTTGTGTTTGATGAATATAACATGAAAAACGGTTTATAATGTTTTACCTTTATTTTTCATGATTTAGGAGTAAATCTTTTTAATTTTGTGAAATTAATGGGATTGAATGACATCTTGTTAATTCATTGGTTAAAGCATTTAAATTGATTTCTTGATGGAATACAAATCGTATTTGAAAAGATTCTAAAATTTGAATTTGTTTCAAGGAATTATTTGATTTTTGCCTTCTGGTACCGGTACGCAATCTGCATTGTTGTTATATACCAGAACTGAGCTTTTATCTCTCTTTCTCTATGAACTAATGTTGTTAGTGATTTCCTTTTGTCTAGTATGTTCACTGTTTGACAATTTGTGACAAAAAGGGGGAGAAGAGAAAATGAGGACGGAGATGAGATCATCAAGAGAGGACAAACGAAAATGGAAAAATGGGGGAGAACGGAAAATGATGATCGTATCACAAAGGGGGGGAACATAGATGCTCAAGAACATGGAGAACATGTTAGAGATGCTCAAGATAGGGGGAGATAAAGAAAAGGTTGAAAGAGCCGGAAAAACAAAAGAACCAAAAGGGATGAATCAAATGTAGGATTTTAATTTCTAACGACTAACGTTTGATTTTGTTTGGAGTTTTGTTTTGCAGGAATTACATCACTCTAAGACTCCAAGTCCTAAGTCATAGAGTATGTTCTAGGACTGTTTGGTTCAAATGTAATTTTGTATTTATTGGATCTTTCACGCAAAGAAAATCAATGTTTTGGTGATAACATTGAATTTCGACTTTTTGGTTTAAGATGAGTGACTTGAGCGCTTTTATGTATTTTTGGGTTTTGTCACGAAATTGCCAAAGGGGGAGATTGTTACGGCATTTTTGGTGTTGGCATATTTCGTGAGTCAAGTCAGTTGAGTCGGAGTCTTAAAGGGATCAAATTGTCAATCAGCAATCAAAGACCTAGAGAAGATTCAACAAGAGCTCAAGTTAACACTCAGTGTCTTGAGTCTTGAAGATTGAAGTTGAAGATTTGTGGATCAGTTACATCAATCTCAAGAAGAAAGTATTCAAGAGGATCAGGTATGTTTAACTAAATAATTTTGGTGATCCGAATACTTTCTTATAGTGTAGAAACACTTGGATGAATTTTTAATTGCATAAAAATCAAAAACTGGATATGGGACATGTTCAGGATCCGGATCAGACAATCCAATCCGGATCCCGAAGGGTGATTGTTCATTGGCAATTTCAATCCGGATCCTAGGCCATTCCGATCCGGATCCCGAACATGGGACTTTGCTGAATTGCATGAACGATCCGGATCGGACCTTTCAATCCGGATCCCGAACCCTTGGTTTTCTGGAATCGTCAATCTCGTTACGACGATCCGGATCGCAGTAAATCCGATCCGGATCGCCGTCCTGAAAATTTTCAGATAAGGTATGTTTTTGATTCTTATCTCTTTCCAAAGGTTTCTAAACTATAAATAGACATTTAGGGTTTCTCAAGAATGTGGGTTCTCTACCGATTAATTAATCAAACACTTGAGAGCAACCCTAGAGGCTAGGTTTTTATCGTTCTTCGTTATAGCCTCTTTTAGGTCAATTCGACGGTTCTTCCAAGATCTATCTTTTGTCGAATTGATCTAATCTTTGCTTAGAGATTTCTTCTACGGTTCCTCATTGAGAATCTAAGCAAAGGATCACCATCGAAGTCAATATTCTTATCGACTGAGTTTGCGTCGTGGATTCGACGTGGCATCGTGGATTCGGTGTGCTAAAGGCGTTTCGTGGATTCGAAACGTGTGCTCGTGGATTCGAGTGGCGTTCGTGGATTCGAACGTGTGCAGTGGACGTGCCAAATCGGTGGAGCGCGAGGTCCAAGAAATTGAAGGAGGGGTTAAATCCGTGGAGACGGTAATCACCTTGTTATTCTTCTTTTCTTAGGGATTGTTATTGCGTGGACATCCAACCGGTCAGCGCAAGGTCCGAAGAAGCTGAAGGAGGGGTTGAGTCCGTGGAGTCGGTAATCACCTTGTTATTCTTCTATTCTTAGTGGATTGTTATTGCGTGTTGGTCCCGTGGTTTTTCTCCTGGATTGGAGTTTCCACGTATATCTCGGTGTGCTGTTTTTATTTTCCGCATTGGTTTTTATTTTGCACTGAGATTTGGTTTTATAAGTATTACACCTATTCACCCCCCCTCTAGTTGTTTGATAGTACCTATTTAGATCCTTCGGGGATATAAAAACCTACAATTGGTATCAGAGCGGGTTTTAGGTTTATCTATCATGATGGGTGAAAGTGGTAATATTTTTAGACCTCCTCTTTTTGATGGGACTAATTATGCTTATTGGAAAGTGCGGATGAGGGCTTTTCTCATCGAAATTGATGAGCGGGTATGGCAATCCGTGGAATACGGTTGGGTGCATCCTGTTGAGGAAGTAGGAAATTCTACTACCCCAAAACCTCGCTCTAGATGGTCCAAAGAGGAAATTGAAAGATCTTCTTACAATGGGAAAGGTATGAACGCTTTATTTAATTCTCTTTCCTCGACTGAGTTCACACGAATTTCCGCGTGTGAAACCGCGAAGGAAATTTGGGATATTCTCAAAATTACACATGAGGGTACTAATCTTGTAAAAATTCAAAAGCTCCAGATGCTTACAAGTCAATTTGACTCTATTCATATGGAAGAGCATGAATTGTTTACAGATTATTACACTAGACTTCAAGATGTAATAAATACTTGTGCTAATTTAGGAGAAAAGATCCCGGAGTCGAAAATTGTAAGAAAGATACTTCGGACTCTTCCGGAACGGTTTAGGGCAAAAGTTACCGCCATTGAAACCGTTAGTCATCCGGATGAGATGAGTGTAGAGGAATTAGTAGGTGCTTTGCAAACTTATGAAATGACTTTTCCTACTAATCAAGTTTCTTCCAAGTCTTCTTCTAAGCTTACAGGTATTGCATTCAAATCCACAAAGGAAGAAGATAGCGAATCAAGTTCCGACGATGAAATCTCTTTTGCCGATTTTGAAGAACAATTGGCGCGGATCACAAAGAAATTTCGTCGGAAATTTTGGAAGAATTGAACCGATGGATCTTCATCCACGAAACCATCTAAAGGATCATCGGGTTCTAAATCCTCTTACCTCAAAGGCGTTGCAAAACCTTCTAAAGAAAAATAAAAAGGTGATTTCGAAAGGGAAATCCAATGCTATCGATGCAAAGGCTACGGCCATTTTTCAACGGATTGTCCTTCTCCGAAATCATATAAAAAGAAGGCTTTGCAAGCGAAAACTTGGGACGATTCTACCTCTAATGAATCGACCTCAAGTAAAGAGGAAAAAGTCGTTGCCTTACACGCCTCTCAAATTCCCTCCTCTAATGTTTGTTTATCATCTTTAATCACTGACTCTATTCCTTTGATTTTGTATGAAACATCAACAACCGGCGGAGAGTCATCAAGTGAGGGAGAGTCGGACGAGGAAGAACTCGTTGAGGCATATCAACAACTTCTTGCGGAATCTAAGAAGATGGCCAAACATATCAAGAAGTTGAGAAAGCAACGACTTGAAGATCAAGACGAGAATCATGCTTTAAAGATAAAACTTCATGATCTCGAGGAGGAACGAGAGCTTTTATTGGATAATAATAAAATCCTCCAGGAAAAGATAAATCAATCGGAAACGATCGTTGATTCCCATATTAACAAGATTGGTTTTCTAGAAAAATAGTTTGAGGAGATTCATGTCACCAACCAAGCATTGACCAAGCAAGTTCATGAACTCAAATCCGACATACAAAGGCTTTCAACCGTTTCCAAGAAACTAGATTGTATGTGCGGATTAGGTCAAACAAGAAAGGTTGGTTTGGGATTCAAAAAGGACCAAACTGTGCATGCTTCAAGTTCCACAATGAAATTGAAAGGAAGAACTTGTCACTTATGTGGACTTGAAGGACATTTGGTGAAGAATTGCCCGAAAAAGAGAAAGAAGAGTCCTTCGGCAACTTCATCTACGGAGCGAACTCAACGGAATCAAAAGACACATCAAGTTAAAGGAGTTCACTCAACCCACCAAAGGTCCGAGCCACAATATCAATCATACAAGTGGATCACTACGAGGCAAAGACCTAAGGTGGACCAACAGTCAAAGCGGACAACCCCCGGCCACAACGAATCAAGACAACCCAAAATCCAGCGATTTTGGATTCGGAAAGGTGATATCTTTCCTTGTCTTAAGTTCTAAATAGCTTATGACTGTATGTAATGCTTTGATTGGTTTTCCCTTCATATCTTTCTTAATCTTTGCATTACATGTTTTTCAATGCTCTTCGTTTTTATATTTTTTTTTAACAAAAGGATTTTAACGAACAAGTGCATTGAATAAAAAGGGTTTTCACTTTCAATCACTCCAATTTAATTTTATTTGAATTATCAACTTTACTCCATAATCATAAATCTTGAAGATACTTCATTATAGGAGTTTTTGATATTATAAGCATCAAATTTTAGAAATCATGTGTGATCTTTAGATGCTTAATCTATCTCGGTTGTGTGAATTCATTGTGATAAACGTGAGACAACAGATAGACTAAAATTTGGGATTTAATTCTTTCACGTAAGAGATTGCAATCTTACAAGGGTATTGAAATGATTTGCAAAAGATGTGGAAAGAGTTACATCCGAAAGGAGTGTGAAAACTACCACCACATGTTGGAAAGAGCTGCCACCCCGGTCGTCCGGTCTGTGTGTGAAGCTACCACATGTTTTGATGCTTGAAAAATATTTCTTGAAATTTTTAGTTGAAGCATTTGGAGATTTATATGCAAAGTTCTTATATTTTGAACAATCTCCTGGTTGGTATAAGGTGGGATAGTTGAAAGATGCTCCAAGAGCCACCCTTAGGTATTTTAGTGCTTATCTCAAATTTGAAAGGGTAAGAAATCAAATTGATGTCATTTGGAAATCTCTGTAAGTCATCTTTGTACATCCGTTACATCTTGATAGACTTTGGATCTCAAGATTATTTTTGATGACTTGTGTTTGATGAATATAACATGAAAAACGGTTTATAATGTTTTACCTTTATTTTTCATGATTTAGGAGTAAATCTTTTTAATTTTGTGAAATTAATGGGATTGAATGACATCTTGTTAATTCATTGGTTAAAGCATTTAAATTGATTTCTTGATGGAATACAAATCGTATTTGAAAAGATTCTAAAATTTGAATTTGTTTCAAGGAATTATTTGATTTTTGCCTTCTGGTACCGGTACGCAATCTGCATTGTTGTTATATACCAGAACTGAGCTTTTATCTCTCTTTCTCTATGAACTAATGTTGTTAGTGATTTCCTTTTGTCTAGTATGTTCACTGTTTGACAATTTGTGACAAAAAGGGGGAGAAGAGAAAATGAGGACGGAGATGAGATCATCAAGAGAGGACAAACGAAAATGGAAAAATGGGGGAGAACGGAAAATGATGATCGTATCACAAAGGGGGGGAACATAGATGCTCAAGAACATGGAGAACATGTTAGAGATGCTCAAGATAGGGGGAGATAAAGAAAAGGTTGAAAGAGCCGGAAAAACAAAAGAACCAAAAGGGATGAATCAAATGTAGGATTTTAATTTCTAACGACTAACGTTTGATTTTGTTTGGAGTTTTGTTTTGCAGGAATTACATCACTCTAAGACTCCAAGTCCTAAGTCATAGAGTATGTTCTAGGACTGTTTGGTTCAAATGTAATTTTGTATTTATTGGATCTTTCACGCAAAGAAAATCAATGTTTTGGTGATAACATTGAATTTCGACTTTTTGGTTTAAGATGAGTGACTTGAGCGCTTTTATGTATTTTTGGGTTTTGTCACGAAATTGCCAAAGGGGGAGATTGTTACGGCATTTTTGGTGTTGGCATATTTCGTGAGTCAAGTCAGTTGAGTCGGAGTCTTAAAGGGATCAAATTGTCAATCAGCAATCAAAGACCTAGAGAAGATTCAACAAGAGCTCAAGTTGACACTCAGTGTCTTGAGTCTTGAAGATTGAAGTTGAAGATTTGTGGATCAGTTACATCAATCTCAAGAAGAAAGTATTCAAGAGGATCAGGTATGTTTAACTAAATAATTTTGGTGATCCGAATACTTTCTTATAGTGTAGAAACACTTGGATGAATTTTTAATTGCATAAAAATCAAAAACTGGATATGGGACATGTTCAGGATCCGGATCAGACAATCCAATCCGGATCCCGAAGGGTGATTGTTCATTGGCAATTTCAATCCGGATCCTAGGCCATTCCGATCCGGATCCCGAACATGGGACTTTGCTGAATTGCATGAACGATCCGGATCGGACCTTTCAATCCGGATCCCGAACCCTTGGTTTTCTGGAATCGTCAATCTCGTTACGACGATCCGGATCGCAGTAAATCCGATCCGGATCGCCGTCCTGAAAATTTTCAGATAAGGTATGTTTTTTATTCTTATCTCTTTCCAAAGGTTTCTAAACTATAAATAGACATTTAGGGTTTCTCAAGAATGTGGGTTCTCTACCGATTAATTAATCAAACACTTGAGAGCAACCCTAGAGGCTAGGTTTTTATCGTTCTTCGTTATAGCCTCTTTTAGGTCAATTCGACGGTTCTTCCAAGATCTATCTTTTGTCGAATTGATCTAATCTTTGCTTAGAGATTTCTTCTACGGTTCCTCATTGAGAATCTAAGCAAAGGATCACCATCGAAGTCAATATTCTTATCGACTGAGTTTGCGTCGTGGATTCGACGTGGCATCGTGGATTCGGTGTGCTAAAGGCGTTTCGTGGATTCGAAACGTGTGCTCGTGGATTCGAGTGGCGTTCGTGGATTCGAACGTGTGCAGTGGACGTGCCAAATCGGTGGAGCGCGAGGTCCAAGAAATTGAAGGAGGGGTTAAATCCGTGGAGACGGTAATCACCTTGTTATTCTTCTTTTCTTAGGGATTGTTATTGCGTGGACATCCAACCGGTCAGCGCAAGGTCCGAAGAAGCTGAAGGAGGGGTTGAGTCCGTGGAGTCGGTAATCACCTTGTTATTCTTCTATTCTTAGTGGATTGTTATTGCGTGTTGGTCCCGTGGTTTTTCTCCTGGATTGGAGTTTCCACGTATATCTCGGTGTGCTGTTTTTATTTTCCGCATTGGTTTTTATTTTGCACTGAGATTTGGTTTTATAAGTATTACACCTATTCACCCCCCCTCTAGTTGTTTGATAGTACCTATTTAGATCCTTCGGGGATATAAAAACCTACATTTTTGACCGCGACGATGTTCTTAACGATAATTCTTACTGTAGTTCTTTTTTCGGGCACAAGGTGGGAGTGTTTTAGCTGGAGTTTCCGCATCGTCTTCTTCTTCGTGTTCGAGGTGGGTACACTCTTAGAATCCCTTTATGCGCACTATCGTTATTTTCATGTTTATCATGTTGTGGGTTTTCTATCGAGACTTAGTGTGGGACTTTTCGAAAGCTGTTGATGATCTCCAATTGTTCATTTAACTGTACTAATGTTGATAGTGTTTATGGTTTTTATTATTGGTTTGGTTTGCTGTGTTACGGAATTTGAGTTGGCGTATTTCGTGAAATCGGTTAAGTCTTGAAGATTGAAGATGAAAAAAGTTGGATCGTATACCTCAATCTCAAGTAAGAAGAATTCAAAAGGATCAGGTACGTTTAATTAAATAAGTTTGATGATCCGAATACTTCTTATAGTGTAGAAACACTTGGATGAATTTTTTACTGCATAAAAATCAAAAACTGGACATTCCATATGTTCAGAGTCCGGACCCCGAACATAGGTTAGTTCGTGCATAATTCCAGTCCGGACCCTGGGAATTTCAGTCCGGACCCCGAACGTGGAATTTGCAAGAAAAGCATGAACAGTCCGGACCGTAGATTTCAATCCGGACCCCGAATGTCGTCTTTTCTGGAAATTGTCTATTTCGCTGAGACAGTCCGGACCGCCAACTCCAGTCCGGACTGTCGTCCTGTAAAATTCCAGAAATGGTTAGTTTTTTATTCTTATCTTCTTCCACAAGTTTTCTAACCTATAAATAGACCCTTTAATTCATCTTTTAAGGGGACGACGCGAAGTGGAAGGAATCCAATCAATCCATAAATATTCCACATATAGAGAAGAAAGGAAATACTTCATTTAATTCTATGTTTCTTCATCTATATTATTAATTTGATTCTAGGTTTTCCAAACTCAGATTTTGAGTAGAATCAAATTAATGAATACTTAGATGGTATTTTCGATCTATTTCTAATCTAAGTATTCGGCTGATCATCACCACCCAAAAACAACGATTTATCCCAAATAGGCGCGTGGACTCGCGTGGCCTTGTGGATTCAAGGTGCTACCGCTCTCGTGGATTCGGAGCGAGGTACGTTCGTGGATTCGAGACGTGCTACTGGGTGAAGACCGTGGATTCGGTCGGACGTCGTGGACTCGACGTTGGACGCCGTGGATTCGGCGTTGGACGCTAATCGTGGATTCGAGCAGCGTTGCGGAGCGAGCGGAGAACATCTACTAGGAGCATATGGAAAAGGTTGAGTCGTAAGTGTGTACGGTAAATCACCTTGTACGTGTGTTAATTCTAGTGGATTTCACCGTGTTATCGGTCCCGTGGTTTTATACTCCGGATTGGAGTTTTCCACGTAAAAATCTCTGCGTGTTATTTATTTTTCCGCATTGGGTTTTATATCGCAAAGATTTTCGAGTGTTTATTGTTTACACCTATTCACCCCCCTCTAGGTGTTTTTTCCCCTATTTAGATCCAATTTATACATAACCCAACAAGTGGTATCAGAGAGGGAATAGGGTTGTAAACAATGGTTGAAGGTGGAAACATCAACAGACCTCCGTTCTTCGATGGAACAAATTATGCGTACTGGAAAGTACGGATGAAAGCCATTTTAATTTCCATCGACGAACGGGTGTGGCAATCAATATAGTTAGGATGGACTAATCCAACTGAAATTATTGCTGATGTTCGCACCATCAAACCTAGGTCAAAATGGACCAAGGAAGAGGTAGATTCTTCTTCTTACAATGGCAAAGGGATTAATGCTCTATTTAATGCTTTGTCTCAAACTGAGTTCTCTCGCGTCTCGGCATGTGAGACTGCGAAAGAAATCTGGGATGTTCTTCATGTTACACATGAGGGAACTAACCTTGTGAAGATTCAAAAACTGTAAATGCTTACGAGCAAGTTTGACTCTATTTTCATGGCAGAAAATGAATCTTTCACAGACTATTACACACGATTGCAAGACATCGTAAACTCATGTGCTAACTTGGGAGAGAAGATTCCAGAATTTAAAGTTGTAAGAAAGATGTTAAGAACTCTTCCTGAACGATTTCGCCCAAAGGTCGCAGCCATTGAAACAATTAAACACCCGGACGAAATGCATGTAGAAGAATTAGTTGGTTCACTTCAAACATATGAAATGACTTTTCCTACTAACTATTCTTCTGGAAATGCATCCTCTTCTAAGTCTTCAGGTTTAGCATTGAAAACAACAAAAGAAGAAGACGCGGATTCATCCTCCTCAGACGACGATGAGAACCTATCTATGGAGGACTTTGAGAAACAGCTTGCTCTCTTGAGAAGAAATTTTCGCCGAAACTTCCGAAGGGGTAATTCAAGTAAAACCTCATCCTCCGGAAAGTGGAAGAAAGGCAAAGGTTTTTCAAGCCAAAAGTCAAGAAAGCAAGAGAGTTTTTCAAAGGATAAGAAAAGCTCAGAAGGACAAGTCCAGTGCTTCAAGTGCCGAGGATACGGCCATATCTCAACGGAGTGTCCAAATAAGAATCCGTCAAAGAAGAAAGCGATGCAAGCCGTCACTTGGGATGACACCTCATCGTCAAATGAGTCATCGTCAAGTGATGAAGAAGATAACGCAACGGCATTCCACGCGTCCACATCTTCACCCTTCATGTGCTTAATGGCAAGTACGTCCGACTCACTGTCCAACCTCACTGTTGAAAAGATTGCAACGGACGATGAATCGGATAATTCGGAAGGTGAAGACTTTGCTCTTGCCTACCATAAGCTTTTGAGGGATTCAAAGAAACTGGCAAAGCAAAACAAGAGTTTGAGAGGGAGATTGCAGGATCTTGAAGAAGAAGCAAAAAGGGCATCTTCTCTCTCAAACGCTCTTGAAGTGGAAAGGGATAATCTGATTAAAGTAAATGTTTCCCTTCAAGAGTCCAAGGAGCAATTCGAGAAGAATTATGTAGATATGGTGAACAAAGCGAATTACTTCTTGAAGCTCTACAGCGAGGCTCGACAGGAAAAATTGGAAATGACGGAGACCATTTTCCAACTCAAGGATGATTTAAAGCAATTTTCTTCTGGAAGGAGTAAGTTGGATAAGCTTCTTGGTCTTGGTCAAACAAATCGGTTCGGCCTCGGATACACTCAAACTGGAGACATTCCTAGTTCGAGTGGGACAGTCTTTGTGCCCCAGTCGGTATCTCCTCCTCCGACACCGGAATTGACGACAAACGACGACAACAAACCTACTTCCCCCTCTTCGGGATCGTTAAGCACCAAGGTATGTTTTCGTTGTGGTATTGCAGGGCACATAAGGAGAAATTGCAAGATGGGAGCCAAACGCTCAACTCAAGCACTTCTTGCAACGACTACCAAAAAGGTGATTCCTCGGAAATCAAATGCAAATTATTCAAAGGAAAAGAGCCTCGGTAGTTCATCAAACAAGACGACAACGTCAAGGACAAGCGATGGATCAAACAAGACGCTTTCACCAAAGGTATCAACTTCACAATCATTTCCAACATACACCAAAACTCGAAAGGTTTGGGTACGCAAAGGTGAAATCTTTTCTTGTCTTGTTACTAATATTTCCTTGCATGCATATGATAATTCGTCTTGGTATCTGGATAGCGGTTGTTCCCGTCACATGACCGGTAACAAAAACTGCTTTCAAAATTTTGAGAAAATCTCCGAAGGACTTGTAGTTTTCGGAGACGGTCAGTCTTCCAAAATTGTTGGAAAAGGAACATTAGCTATTCCAGATGGCCCGATTCTGAATAATGTGTTATTTGTTGAAGGCCTTAAGACTAACCTCATAAGTATCAGTCAACTTTGTGACAATGGTTTTTCAGTTAATTTTTCATCTGTTGAATGTGTTGTAACTGATAAGGACCATGTTTTCTTTTTAAAGGGGGTTAGATCTGAAAACAATTGTTATGTTGTTCCCAATAAAATTTATGAAAACTGTAACTTAGCCTCTTTGAATAATGAAACATTTTGGCATGAAAGGCTAGGTCACATAAATTTTAAGGAACTTGCTAGAATTTCAAACAAAGACGTGGTCAAGGGGGTTCCAAAACTTTCACTTAAACAAAACATTGTGTGTGGTGGTTGTCAAAAGGGAAAACAATCCAGGACTGCACACAAGAACTTGAACCACGTTGGTACTAAACGGCCCTTAGAATTATGGCATATGGATCTTATGGGGCCGACACGTCAACCATCTTTGGGAGGTAAATGGTATATTTTCTTATTGGTTGATGATTTCTCTAGATACTCATGGGTAGCATTTTTAAAAGAGAAAGCTGATACTTTTGATTCTTTTCATGAGATTTGCCATCGTATTATGATTGAAAAGAATGAAAAGATCATTCGTGTTAGAAGTGATAGAGGTGGAGAATTCATAAATTCTAAATTCATTGATTTTTGCACTTCCAACGGTATTAAACATGAATTCTCTGCACCCTATACACCTCAACAGAATTGTGTAGTCGAGCGCAAAAACAAGGTTGTACAAGAGATGGCACGTGTTATGTTTACCGTTATATTTTTGGGCTGAAGCAGTGAACACCGCCGTCTATGTTATTAATCGAGTTTATTTGCGCCCGGGAACCTTAAATACACCATATGAACTATGGTTCTGTAGAAAACCAAACATCAAATATTTTCGTATCTTTGGGAGTCGCTGTTACATTTTACGTGACCGCGAAAATCTTGGAAAATTTGACTCTCGAAGTAACTAAGGGATTTTTATGGGTTATTCTACAAACAGTAGAGCATATCGGGTATTTAACTTGGAATCTAAAACGATAGTTGAATCTATAAATGTTAAAGTAGATGAAGCTTTTCACTCTGCATCTGAAAAATCTACCCCTGATGTCTCTATTGATGATGATACTCCTGTAAATGCATCTTCTCATGATAATACTTCCAATATTAATGATGCATCTAATGGCTCTTCTAGTTTATCTGACATGCAGGATTCATCACATGTTTCCCCGAGGACTCCGTTACCTCAAACGTTAAGAATCTCCAAGGATCATCCAGAAACGAACATTATTGGAGACCCTCATGAAGGAGTCAGGACTCGGAGACAGTTGGTTTGTGGATTCGCTTGTTACGTTTCCTTAATCGAACCAAAGAATGTCAATGAAGCTCTTCAGGATGACTACTAGATTGAAGCAATGCAGGAAGAGCTCCATCAGTTTGAACGGAACAAAGTCTGGGAATTAACGACGCCTCCGAAGCAACACAATGTGATTGGTACTAAATGGATTTTCAAGAACAAGAAAAATAAGGATGGTACCATCATTAGGAACAAAGCACGTCTAGTTGCACAAGGCTACTCTCAAATAGAAGGTATAGACTTTGATGAAACTTTCGCCCCTGTAGCTAGACTCGAGTCCATTCGTATCTTATTCGCTATTGCTTGTCACTTTAAAATAAAACTCTTTTAAATGGACGTTAAGAGCGCATTTTTAAATGGGTACTTAAACGAGGAAGTTTATGTGGCTCAACCGAAAGGTTTTGTAGACCATAAACAACCTAATCATGTTTTTCATTTGAAAAATGCTCTTTACGGTTTAAAACAAGCACCGCGAGCGTGGTATGAAAGGTTGACAAAGCACCTTTTGGAAAAGGGCTATACTCGAGGGGGAGCAGACCAGACTCTCTTTGTGAAGCATTATCAGGATAACTTCATTATTGCACAAATCTATGTCGATGACATTGTATTTGGAGCAACAAAGGATAATGATGCTTCTAAATTCGCAGAAACCATGGAAAGCGAATTTGAGATGTCTATGATGGGCGAACTGACATACTTTCTTGGATTGCAAGTGAAACAAAATGATGAAGGCATCCATCTGTGTCAATCCAAGTATGCAAAGGAGTTGGTAAAGAAATTCGGATTAGAAGATTCTAAAGATTTTTCGACTCCTATGGGAACTAGCAATAAGGGATTGGGAAGTGAATCTCTTAGTGAAAGTGTAGACGAGAAACTTTATCGAAGTATGATTGGAAGTCTACTCTACCTCACGGCTAGTCGCCCGGACATATCCTTTAGTGTTGGGATCAGCGCGAGATATCAGTCAGCACCATAGGAGGATCACCTGAAAGCGGTGAAACGGATCATCCGGTACGTCAAAGGAACTGTAAACTTCGGAATTTGGTATCCTATGGGAACAAGTCTTGACATTATAGGATATTCAGATGCCGATTGGGCAGGATCAGTGGATGATCCGAAAAGTACGAGTGGTGCATGTTTTTACCTTGGCCATTGTCTTGTTGCATGGCATAGTAAAAAATAGAACTGCATTGCACTCTCGACCGCCGAAGCGGAATATATCTCAGCGGGTAGTTGTTCAACCCAACTTATTTGGATGAAAAGCGTGTTGAGCGACTTCCGAATTTCAGCAACTTCGGTAACAATTTTATGTGACAACACTAGTGCTATAAACATTTCAAAAAACCCTGTGTTGCACTCAAGAACAAAACACATTGAACTTAGATATTATTTTCTTAGAGAGCTAGTTGAATCAAATATTCTTCAACTTTCCTACATTCCAACTGAGGATCAATTAGCTGACTTTTTAACAAAACCTTTGGATCAAAAACGTTTTATTCATTTGCGTAAGGCAATTGGAATGCTTTCCTTGAAATAATTTCTTTTTGAAACCAATCCTTAGGTTAGGTCTTGTTTTTGTGTTTTTGTTCTTTACCTATGCTTGTACATAGAACATTAATTGAGCATTAGTTATATTGACTTTAACTGCATCCTTTTATATGTTTAGAAATTCATTATGCTTTGGATATCATAATAATTCATTTGATGCAATGATCATTTATGCCAATTAAATCATCTTTGTTTTGATCAAAGTCAATTTCTCTCTTAATGATCTCTTGGTATAGTTTTTATCTTATTTGACTATTTTGTCGAGTATGAAATCGAGATAAATTTTTGGTTGAATACTTTATATTTTGAATAATTGATAGCCAATTGAGGGGGAGTGTGAAAACTACCACCACATGGAAGAAAGAGCTACCACCTCGGTCGTCCGAGTACTGTGTGCAGCTACGACATGTATACCAAGCATGGTTTTTTCAAGATAGTTAAAGAAAATGCATGTTGAAATACTTGACTTTGTCAAATTTCAAGGTTGGTATAAGGTAGGATTTTAATAAAAGATGCTCAAAGAGCCACTCTCTTCAACAAATTGTTTAGATACATTATCTAATATATTTGGGATTTCAAACATCTATTGATCTTGGTATCTCATTTTCTTTACCAAATTGATGATTTGATAAAGGCATTACGCATAAGATCATGTTAGATGTGATTGAAATTGTTCAACTTTAAGGGGTTTAATTTTTATAAATTTTCGTCTCATTATTTGGATATTGTTGATAGATTTTGCATAATCTATTTCTTTTAGTATGAAGCGATGATTTTATTTAAAGTTGATACACAAAAGTGCTTACAATCTTTTTCTGGATTTTCTGGAATTTTTTCTGAATTTTTCTGAGGAAAAAGTTTGGAGCCGGTCCGGACTGGACAAGCTGATCCGGACCCCGAACGCAGGAAAATCCTGCGGGTAGCCGATCCGGACTGGATTCTTCAGGCAGTCCGGACCGCGGCTAGGTTTTTATTAAGAACAAAAGGATTTGATTTCTTTTACTACAATCTTTTGTTCAAAAGTCTCCAGAGCTTCTCTCTCTAGAATTCAAGTATTTTGGAGCCTTCCCAACTCATTTTCTCCAAATCCAAGTGAGTTTTCTTGATCAAAATCTCGGTTTTTCACAGGTTTTCTATATTTTTCTTAAAACGTGATGCAAATCTCATATCTTTTTCGTTTGTGATTTGTTTTTGATCAAACTTCTTTTGAAATAAGAACTCTGGGTAGATTAGTTTTGATTATATGCTAGGTTTTCTCTTGATTAACAGATTTTTAGGCTTCGATTTCTAAAAATTCGGTTTTAGGGCATATAATAGGAATTTTTGAAAATCATGGAATTGATCTATTTTTAAAATATTTTTTGCAAAACTAATTTGATTCCTAGTCTCTCTACATGATAATGATTGTTTAGGTACAATTTTTCAAATTTTTGAAAATAAACAATTTTCGTCGTGTTCTTGAGTTGTTGTTCACAGGACTTGTCTCTCCCAACGAACAGTAGAAATGGTAATCACTTGGATCATATTTCTTCTTTCTGCCATGGTTCACGCGAAAGCAACGACCAAGCCTAAGAGGGCTAAGAAGGCAAAGAAAACTCGAGATGACTCCGAGACGGAATCAGAAACTGAATCAATCGACTGGGATGAGTTGGTGGTTGAAGCGACAGTTCCTACTGCTTCCAAAGGGAAAGCACTTGCTGAAACCTCTAAAGCAAAGGCGCAGGATATTGCTGATGAGGAAGACGAATTGTATGTCAAGAACAAAAAGCTCAAGAAGTCCAAACACTACACTAGACAGGAAAATGTCAAGGGAAGTGGAATTCAAATCACTGAATCCCTCTCTAGAGCACACTCGGTACCTAGAGAATCCCCATGGGCTGAGGGCCAGCATGCATCATCTGCCTCTACAGCTCATCCAGCGACTTCAAGAAGAAACGCTCTAGAACCTACCGTATTGGCCTCCATTCATCAGGACCAAAGAAGACTTTCTGCTGACCAAGAGAAATTGGCATTAGGTCTCCGGCAAATGGTCGCCGAACAAAAACAGATGAAGAAGAAATGTTCCAAAATATCACGAATGCTGAAAGGGATTTTGAACAAGATAGACGATACCAGTTCAGATAGTTCTGATTTGGCTTGATCTTTGGCTTATATGCTCTAACTTTTATCTTTTTATGCAGTTTTTTTTTAGGTACTTTTAAGTGTTAGTTCTCAGTTCACTTTTGGTTCTTGAACTCTTAACTCTTCCTTCTTTTGTAATTTTGGCTAAGTTTTGTGACAAAAAGGGGGAGAGAGTATAGGAGAACTTTGAACAATGCACAATGCTCTGTGATTTACCATGACTATACTTGTGTGAGAACAATGCTGAAAGTAAGGTAAGTATAACTTTCAACTTTGGATTTATATGTGTTTTGATGCATGCCTCCGCTAACTATTCGACTAACTATTTGGGCATGTAATATAACTAACAAGTTGCTTGTTGACTAACCTTTCTGTGACATTTGGATTTGTATTGCTTAGAAGATATGTCGATTTTTGATTGTGATTTTCACACATATCTGAATTTGCAAATGTCATGACGAGTATAAACTCTATCTCTGTGTTTGGTTTTGTTTGTTAAAAATTCTTGAGGTTACTAACGATCTTTTGTGTCAAGAATGATTTCTTTTGCAGAGATTACAGATGTCTAAGTCTAGAATCTGTTTTAGGAGTTTAACTCATGTATTTATCTTTATTTGGATTTCAATGTAAATTTTTGTTGTATGGTGATATCAACAAAAATATCTTTTTGAATTTTCTTGAGTGGATTTGTGTTTTGTCACGAAACCGCCAAAGGGGGAGATTGTTACGGAATTTGAGTTGGCGTATGTCGTGAAATCGGTTAAGTCTTGAAGATTGAAGATGAAAAAAGTTGGATCGTATACCTCAATCTCAAGTAAGAAGAATTCAAAAGGATCAGGTACGTTTAATTAAATAAGTTTGATGATCCGAATACTTCTTATAGTGTAGAAACACTTGGATGAATTTTTTACTGCATAAAAATCAAAAACTGGACATTCCATATGTTCAGAGTCCGGATCGGGCTTTCCAGTCCGGACCCCGAACATAGGTTAGTTCGTGCATAATTCCAGTCCGGACCCTGGGAATTTCAGTCCGGACCCCGTACGTGGAATTTGCAAGAAAAGCATGAACAGTCCGGACCGTGGATTTCAGTCCGGACCCCGAATGTCGTCTTTTCTGGAAATTGTCTGTTTCGCTGAGACAGTCCGGACCGCCAACTCCAGTCCGGACTGTCATCCTGTAAAATTCCAGAAATGGTTAGTTTTTTATTCTTATCTTCTTCCACAAGTTTTCTAACCTATAAATAGACCCTTTAATTCATCTTTTAAGGGGACGACGCGAAGTGGAAGGAATCCAATCAATCCATAAATATTCCACATATAGAGAAGAAAGGAAATACTTGATTTAATTCTATGTTTCTTCATCTATATTATTAATTTGATTCTAGGTTTTCCAAACTCAGATTTTGAGTAGAATCAAATTAATGAATACTTATATGGTATTTCCGATCTATTTCTAATCTAAGTGTTCGGCTGATCATCACCACCCAAAAACAACGATTTATCCCAAATCGGCGCGTGGACTCGCGTGGCCTTGTGGATTCAAGGTGCTACCGCTCTCGTGGATTCGGAGCGAGGTACGTTCGTGGATTCGAGACGTGCTACTGGGTGAAGACCGTGGATTCAGTCGGACGTCGTGGAATCGGCGTTGGACGCCGTGGATTCGGCGTTGGATGCTAATCGTGGATTCGAGCAGCGTTGCGGAGCGAGCGGAGAAGATCTACTAGGAGCGTATGGAAAAGGTTGAGTCGTAAGTGTGTACGGTAAATCACCTTCTACGTGTGTTAATTCTAGTGGATTTCACCGTGTTATCGGTCCCGTGATTTTTTACTCCGGATTGGAGTTTTCCACGTAAAAATCTCTGCGTGTTATTTATTTTTCCACATTGGGTTTTATATCGCAAAGATTTTTGAGTGTTTATTGTTTACACCTATTCACCCCCCTCTAGGTGTTTTTTTCCCCTATTTAGATCCAATATATACATAACCCAACATGCTGTATTTGGTTACGATGCTCGAGGCAGCAGCACGCGCACCCGCGGTTTGGCCACCGCAAAGGGTGTGTTTTTTCGGAAAATGGTCGATGACCCGTGTATACCCACGAGGTGACGTAGTGGGGGCCCCCGTAGGTGGGGGGTTTGAGGTGCCAAGGTGTGAGCGGTGCGACCCGTCGAGGTAGGTGCTCGGCGTGGTTTACCGAGGTTGGTGCTCGGTTTGGTTTTCTTTCCGAGGTTGGTGCTCGGTTCGGTTTTCTTTTCCCGAGGTTGGTGCTCGGTTCGGTTTCTTTTCCCGAGGTTGGTGCTCAGTTTGGTTTCTTTTCCCGAGGTTGGTGCTCGGTTCGGTTTTCTTTCCCGAGGTTGGTGCTTGGTTCGGTTTTCTTTCCCGAGGGTGGTGCTCGGTTCGGTTTTCTTTCTTGAGGTTAGTGCTCAATTTGGTTTTCTTTCACGAGGTTGGTGCTCGGTTTGGGTTTCTTTCTCGAGGTTAGTGCTCGGTTTGGTTTTCTTTCCCGAGGTTGGTGCTCGGTTTGGTTTTCTGTCTTGAGGTTAGTGCTCGGTCTGGGTTGCCGGGGCAGGTGCCCGGTTCAGGTTTTGGAGGGGGAGGGGACACCGTCGATCGCACGATGCAGAGGGCGGTTACTCTGGTTTTCTTACGGTTTGCTGTTGTGAGGACCTGGTTTCCCCGCGGGGGAGTTTTCTGGTTGTTTGGCAGCTTTCGAAGGCTTGTGTGGTGTGTTGGTGGTGTTTGTGCGCGATTTGGACACAAGTGGTGGACTTCGGGCTTATAAATGGATCACGGGAGTATTTGGAGGACCCGTCGAGTGTTTAGGAGTGATTTCGCGCGACACGGATGTCAAATTTGGACTCAGGGCGAAGTTTGGATAAAAGATCACCTCTCCGGATGCCTTCGGGAATTTTTAGAGATGGAATTTGGCAAATTGGATTTTTGAAATAGACCCGGCATGAAAATTGGATCAAGTGGGCTTTCCGGGGGCCTTCGGCAAATTTTCGAATGAGAATTTGGAGAAACAGACATCGGATTTGGATTCAGCGCGCGAAAACGATGAAGATGGACTATTTATTTGCATTTTTCAGAGCCCGGGTGTCGCGCACGGTTTTCGAGGCAGCTTGGTACTGTTCCGGCCGGCGGCGGGCGGCGGCGGCGGCGGCGGAGCGCGGCAGAGCTCGGCGGCGCGGACGCAGGCACGGTGGCGGGCAGGCGCGGGCAGCGCGCAGCGCGCGGGCAGGCGCGCGGGCAGGTGCGCGGTCCACAGTGCCTGCGTGCATCGGAGGATGGACACCTGTCGGCCTGTTGTTGGCGCGGTGTTGTGCACTCGGTGCACCGAGCTGGTGCGCTCGCCTCGGGGTGCGTGCCCGACACTGTGCGCAGGCGGCGCTGCCGCACGCACATGGGCGCGTCAGGCGCGCGTTGACCGGGGAGCCGTCACGTTTCGACTCCTCGTTGGGCCACGTGTCGCCCACTGGGTGGCCCCGCACGGCTGTCCGCTGTGTTGTGGGCGACGTGGAGGCCCGTGGAGGTTTCGGGCCTGCACAGTGTTGGGCCGGGCCCAACACTGTAGCAGCCTGGAAGTTCCGGGCGCCCGGAAAATAGGACTCATCCGTCATTATTTGATTTGTTTTCTGGGCCTATTTAAACGGTCCGAGCTTCTTCTTCCTACTCTTTTCTTCCGCTTCCAAGCTTCAAACTGGCGGGAGGTCTTCAGCAAAGTTGTTCCTCTCGCAGAGTAGCTTCCATCTGTAGAGTTTTGGGATTTTCCGGGGCACGCTTTTTGAGATTCTCATTTTCTTGGCGGGCGCGACGCTCTTTCTTCGGTGCTTCTTCCGTCGCTCTTTGGTGCACGAGCTCCCCAGGCCTACTCCGACCATCTTTTCGAGCGATTTCTTCGCCGTTGGATTCGCAACAGGTGAGGCTACGATTTTGTTTTCTCGCACATTTTCTGGTTTTGCGTTTTTCGAGGAGTTCTACCTTGCTCTCTTAGGACCTTGTTTGCTGTGTGGATTTTTTAGGGCAGCAGATTGATAGAATTTTATCTCCGCAACCGGGCATCGGATTGAGATGCTCTTATACACTTTTTTCATATACTCGACGCAAGGATCATCGTGGATTTTTATTGGAATTTTTGGAGACATTCCTAGAGGTATACACTTTTCCTTTTATCTGTACAAGAGTTTACAGTTATTTGGTTATGGGATTTTTGCGCACCGATACTGTGGAATTTGTAACTTGGCCTACGGTGCTCGGAATTTGGCGTGAAGGTACTTGTTTCGATGCTATCGACACGAAGATCGCAGGGAAATTTTATTTGGAATTTTTCGAGCACATTCAGCAGGTGGAATAATCGCATCTTTGCGGCTGAAATTTCAGTGTTGTTTTTCTTGGCAGATTTTGGGATTAAAGTATAACTGTAGCCTTATGTTGTACCCAGGAGGGATTGTGGACTGTGCGGGACCTGTTGGACATAGAGTGGTTATTTTCCTGGTTTTCTCAGCTGTACGACCCTGGACAGTTAGCATTTTCAGGTGGGTGGCTTTGCTTTCAGGATCTATGGACTGTGCTCTAATTCTATTGTTATAGAATCTTGCATGATAGTGTTTGGACTGGGTAGCATGCTAGAATGTGAATGTTAATATTCTTTGTAATTATCTGATGATTTCTTCTGCTTCTTTCTACCTGTTAAATATTTATTATCTTGGAACCTGACCTAGCACCCCCGCCATATGTTGCATGTGTAACCAGACCAGTAGAAAACCCTCACTTGGGCTAGGGTTCTTTATGTTTAGACATCCACACTTTACGTTTCATTCCTGGACTTAGTGTTATCCTCGCCCGGGTAGTGGGCCGAGCGGTCGGGACTTCTTTTTAGTGTGGGATGCATTTGCACTCGTGCTTGGGAGCAGAGTGGAGTCTGGTTGATGTAGTGGATCGCTTGTCTGCACCGGGAACCGTTTGGGGTAAACGGTGGTCCCGGGAGGTCTTGTTTTTCCCCTGTTTGGGTTGTCGCCACTGTGTTAGTGGTAGTAGTTTACTAGTGTTAGCCGGGCCTAGAACCCAGAACCCTTTTCGACATACACATGATTTTAGTCTACCAATGCTTTCTTCCAAGCATCGAAGGGCCGCTGGAGTCTGTTCTTGTTTGATTGGACAAAGGCATCAGCCCTTCGGGGTTTGGGTAAAACACTTGTTTTCTAACTGTTTTTCTAAAGAGAACTAAAATCATTAAATATGGATTTCTTCCAGATCAAAATGGTTTTCAATAACAAATGTCACCTATTTCCTGTAATCTCCCCGCTCGAAAGGATTCGAGTGGTATGGGTTCTAGGGGCCGTTCCTTCGTTCGGGACGGAAGCCGCGGGGGCCGAGCCTGGAACCTGTTCTTGTTTGATAGGGTTGTAGGTGTAGGTCTCCCGGGACTTTCGGGCCCTAGTTGGTGTCTTCTGGGTGTTGTACCGAGGTTGTTGCGTCCCCGAACTATAAGAGGGCGGGAACTTCGTTAGGCGGAGCCTAGAGTCTGTTCTTGTTTGATAGGGTTCTAAGCACCGGCCTACCGGGTTTCGAACCCTTATGGTGTCGGTCTTTCCTGTGGGTTTAGTGTTCTGTCGTGGGAGCCGTCTGGCGGACGGTAGTCCTGGCTGTGGAGTATCTCCATTCAGTGTGATGTGCTGTGAGCTGTCGGTGAGGCTTGTGTCTCGTGTTTCGTGTGGGCTGATCAGCTGTGTCGTCGAGTGTGCTCCGACTGTTGTGCGAGATGTTTGAGGATTGAGTCTTTCCGTTCAGTGCGTGAGCGTGGATTTTGACTATAGCCTGCAGTGCCACCTTGAGCTCGACAGAGTGCGCGGATACCCTTGTCCTCGTTGGGGTCGCTCCCCTCGAGTGCCACGTCCGGGGTGGGTATGCACATTGGTATCGCGACTTGTCGACGCCGTCCCTCTGACTATGGCAGTTAGTGGCAGTTACGGACGCCGTCCCTCTGACTGTGCCAGTTAGTGGCAGTTACTGTAGTGATCCGGCCCATAGGGGTATTTTTGACTCACATCTAAACCATTTAAGCCCTTAAGAGGAATAAAATTATTTAATTGTAAAAGTTGGCAAGGGTGAGGTGCTGGTATTGTAAAAGTTGGCAAGCGCGGAAAATGATGGCCGACGGTGCGATCGGATCTGAAATCCGATGTCGGGATCTCCCGGAACGGAATTATTAGTAATACGGTGATTAGTCATGCATCGGAATCCGTGCGAAATATCTTGCACCCGTTGGAGATAAGGTGGGTTATCTCGTAGGAGATAATTAATTAATTAATTAATTATCCGATGACAGAAAATAGAATTTCCTTACGTACGAATTAAAGAGGAAATTAATTAAAGATATAATACGAGCTATATAAGGGATCCCGATTATCGGAAAGAAAAGAAAAGAAAAATAAAACCCTAACAGGTGAGGAGAGAAAGAAAGAGGAAAAAAAAAGGGAAAGACGGAACCCTAGCCGGAAGAAAGGGAAAGGAGAAAGAGAAGGAGCCCGATCTTCCCGGACATCGAACCGAAGGCAAGAACGCGACCGGACAACCTTCCCGTCGATCTTCGGTTAGTAAAATAATTGTTATAAATTATTTGGGATTTTTTCGTCGTCCTTTTTGTTTGAGTTCTTGGGTTTCTCCGTCGTATCCGTCACCGTCGCCGTCATCGTCGTCATGCTAGCGCACGGAACGGACGGCGGAGGCGCGCGGTGCCGCTAGGGCATCGCGCGGAGGAGAGTCGCGGACGGCCGATCGCCGCCGCAAGCGGCGATGGGACCGCGCGGGCTCCGCACGGGTCGTACCCGCGCGGGCGCAGCGCGGCCACCGCGCGGGCGCCGCGCGGCCACCGTGCGGGCGGCACCCGCGCGGACCCGCAACCGCGCGGGCACACATCAGTTCCCCCAATACCTCCTTCAACCTCCGATGATGATGCCTCCGTTACCTCAATCTACAAAGAACAACAGCGCCTCTCCAACGAGCAAGAACGCATGTCTAACGAGTTCGTTGAGATGAAAGAGGATCTTAGAGAGGTAAAGAAAGAACAAGTTTCAATGAACAAGCGCATCAAGAAAATATTTCAGAAGCTCGGATGCATCAGCTCTGACGATTCGGAGTAATCTCCTTTATTCTCACTTTCATTTAGTTTATTTTTGTACTAACCTTCTGTATTCTTGCAGGCTTGTTACATTTCTTTTAGTTCTCAGTTTACGTTTGGTTCTTGAACTCTTAACTCTTCCTTCTTTTGTAATTTTGGCTAAGTTTTGTGACAAAAAGGGGGAGAGAGTATAGGAGAACTTTGAACAATGCACAATGCTCTGTGATTGACCATGACTATACTTGTGTGAGAACAATGCTGAAACTAAGGTAAGTATAACTTTCAACTTTGGATTTATATGTGTTTTGATGCATGCCTCCGCTAACTATTCGACTAACTATTTGGGCATGTAATATAACTAACAAGTTGCTTGTTGACTAACCTTTCTGTGACATTTGGATTTGTATTGCTTAGAAGATATGTCGATTTTTTATTGTGATTTTCAAACATATCTGAATTTGCAAATGTCATGATGAGTATTGTCACGCCCCGGGGGTCTCGCTCAGCGGAAAAGAAAGAGTTGCTAAATTTTTTTTTTTTTTTTTGAAATTCGGTCCTCCCCGGCACATGCCCAGACCCGCCGCATATACAGATTTACTCGACAATCGGGCAGAGTCTCCTCTGTATATGCACGGGGTCGCGGCTATTACAACAGTTTAACACAAGCATTCAGTTAATCACAACAGTTCGGAATCTAACTACAAATGCAGACTGAAAACAATGCCAGAGGCCAGTCAAGTTGAAAGGATAAACTCACAGTTTTGAAAGCAGGTCAACACGACCCAAGGTTTTGAAAACAGTTTGGAAAGATGTCATAAATCCACAGGGTTTGGAAAACAGGTCCACACGACCCAAGGTTTTGAAAAACAGTTTAGAAATCCCATAAATCCACATGGTTTGGAAAACCGGTCCACACGACCCCAGATTTTGAAAGATAGTTTTCGAAGTTCTTTTCTTTTCTTTTCTAGTTATTTTGCTTTGGAAAACGGCCGAATGGGGATAATAAAAGAACCATAAATTCATATCTAGAGCAAAAGTGATCAACATCCACACCGACCCCACAAGGGTATCGAGAACCACACAATAACCTACAGTATCAAATGAAATGCAGGAAAAGGTAAAGGAGATACAAACTAGGGCTCCTCACGGCCCGACTACTCCTGCCTCGGCCTCACCGTCGTCTACCGCTCACCCCTGGAAGAACCTGTCACGGAGTGGGTAGTCAGTGACACATGATAATAATAATGGGCAAGAAAGAATGCCAAACCCAACGGTAAGACTATCCGGAGCTACCACTCTGCTCATTTGAAAAGTAACACGCGAACACCTGCAATACCTGTAATACCCGTAACACCTGTAGCACCTACACACCTGTAACACCTACACACCTGACCTCGTCGGGCACCTACCCCGATAGATCGCACCGCTCACACCTTGGGGCACCTGACCTCGTCGGGCACCTATCCCGACAGATCGCACCGCTCCCCCCCCTTTTGATGCCTCAAACCCCTCACCTACGGGGGCTCCCACTACCTCACCTCGTGGGTTTACACGGGTCGGAGACCGCTTTCCCGGAAAAGAGCACCCTTTGCGTTGGCCAGACCGCGGGTGCGCGTGTCGCAACTACGAGCATAATAACCAATATACAGGGTAATACCGCAAACACTAGAGACCGTTAGCATTAGTACTGATAACATGCAATTAGTAACCTTCCAACAACATTGATTATATGCTAAGTCTCAAAGAAAAAACCCACCTGAATGTCGGCTGATCCCGAGCTCTCACTAGACTACTGGGCGGCTGGTGCTGAACAGCTGGGCCCTGAATAGAAACTGTAGTCAGAACTAGACTCACTCATATCCATCCCGACAACACTACAGTAAAATGTCGCTAATGCGGGGAACGTAGCCGTAACTAGGCTTAAACCGAAATTCCCCAAAATCCATTGAACCTCCAATCATGACCCGCCAATGGTCTAAAAAAAATCCAAATATCGTCCAACTACACCTGCTGTCCTTAAACATCATAATTTGATGTTCGGGCAACCAGGGATCACATCGTAATTTCCTCTATAGAAATGTTGCTATAAATACCCCTTTTTAACCGTTGTTTTGACTCGTTCATCCAAACCAGGAAGCCAAAGACAGCACCGTAAGTCTCAGCGCATCTGGTTTGACGAGACAGAACCCGTGCTCACAAGCTTGGGCCGACAAGAGGTCCACATACAAATTTGGCCCATAATCATTTAAACACTCAAATATCACTATGCTATTACAAATTAAATACTTAATCAAAATTAAAATAAAAGTGAGCATCATGCTCAGAGTACCCTACTGAGTCGAGGGCTCACCTTGGGTGCGTCGGAGATCGGCCGGAAAACTCGCCGGAGCAACTCCTCCAAAAGCCCAAGACTCGGTTTGCACCAAACCGAGGATCAAACCAATCCTGACCCTAAATAACCTGAGCACGAGTTAGGAGAACGTCCCAGAAGAGTTCTGGGCCAGGTCCGACCCACCGCCGGCGGCCAGAGGCGGCGGCGGCCGGAAAAATCCAATTATTCTTCTTAATATTAACAAGATTGGATCAAACTTAATTCTATGGGTTTCTAGCCTCAACTAAATTGATGGAGACATAGATTAAAAGGTTTAGCGCCTACCTGGATCAGTGGCCGGCAACCCGAAGCGGCGGCGGCGGCCGGAGGAGGAGGAGTTCGGCCAACAAAGGGTGCAACTTCCTAAATTTAAAACCGCACGTTAACATTTGCATGCAAATGAATGGGAAGCTCCAACATAACCATAAGAACCTACCTGAGTCGGTTTCCCACCTCGCGGAGCTCCGGGTTGGCCGGAAAAGATTTCGCCGGAAAACGGGCACTCTAATGGCGGAATCGGGTCCGGTGCACTCGAGGCCTTCCAACTAGGACAAAACGGTTCCACTGGATGCCAGGAACCTTCCTGCAGTGGTGGCCGGCGACGGGAGTGAGCGGCGGCGCCGGACGGCGAAGCTCGGCCGAGGCTCGCTTTTGCTCGGTTCTAGGGCAAGCTTGTACTTCGTGGATCCTTAACCGATCAGACCGAAACTTCATGGGGCCCTTGCAGTCATCGAGAATCAGAGGTTTAACGGTCTTGATTCTCATCTCGACGGTTGGATCCTTCCCGCTCTCAAGATCGGCCAAGTACCGACTTCCGGTGAAGAGTTGCTCCCGCCAGCGACCGGGACGACGGCGTCGGCTCAAACTTCACAGAGAAGTTCCACTCGAAGTCAGGAATGAACTAGAAGGGTTCAAAGGCCAATTAAAAACAATCAATTCCATAAGCTTACCTCGCCGAAAAACCGAGGAAGAAGGAGATGGTCCCGCGGCGGCGCCGGCAGTGGCTGACGGCGGCGCCTCTCGGGCTCGGCTTCTCCGCCACAGGAGGGTCCCCAGATGCAGCTCGGGCTACCAAGGGTCCCTGGGAGCTGACCTCTAGCCTTGCACCCGAGATGGAGGAATATCTTGTTTCTCCTCCTTCTCCGGCGACGAGGCGCGGCGGCGGCCGGTTGCTGCTCCGGGGAGTGCAGCAGAAGGGGGTGGAAGGAGTTGAGTTGCGGCTGGGGGCTCGGGCTGCGGGGTTAGGGTTTAAAGGAACCCTAACCCTAACATGCATAATATATAATGTATATATGCACAATTGCAATTTAGTCCTTTAACTCTTAACCCTTTGAGCCCAGTCCTTCACAGCAGGTCTCTTTCACCATTAAGTCCCTCTCCAAGCAGTGGCACGCAAAACGGAGCATAACCTATAAGGTGTTTTGCGCAAAATACCGTATTTTCAATATTTTTCGCACTTTTCGAGGCATTTTAGCCATCAAATCAAAAAAGGGACTTCGCCCCGACGTCCGGCTCGATGAAACCTATCAGGTAGCGATTTTGTTTTTCGAGAAAACACCCGGATAAATTCCCGGTCCAAAAACACTGTACCAAAATACAGTTTATCGCGTTTTTCGAGACCCTAGGGTCGTCAGACGGAAATTCCGTCAGCGCCATTGCGCTCAGAACGTTAGAATTAGCTAGAATCGTCTACTCATACTGCTAGGTTTGGATTTTGGGCAGTGAAATGGCCAACGACCGATCAAGAGGGGACCGAAATCAGGGGTTACAATTCATTTTACTATTCACTTAAGTCGTGGGTCCCACTAGTTTTCTTGCTGATTTCCGGACGATCCGACCGTCAGATCAGCAAACGGTCTATACCATTTCCACTCGATTCGACGGGACGGTCGCACTGGCGACCTCAGATTTTCGAGATCAGACTCGGATTTGGAAAGGAGGAATTGTGCTTCGGCAACTGTTCAATCCGTACACCGATACACACCACTAATGTAAATTTTGTTTCCTCGCACACATTCGCACCTGAAAAACACTCTTTACACTAACACAATTTTCCCGAGTATTACACCACTCACACCTTAAAAGAAGTTTCGTCCTCGAAACTTGAACACACCAGGAATCCCATAAATGGGGAAAGTGCCCAACCATGTCCGACTTGCACTCCCAAATGGCTTCGCGCCCCCCATGATCCGCTCGTTTCTCTCTGGCACTAGGAGAGATTGCAGTTTCCCCGTCGGGCGCTGACGTTCGGCCTTTATTCGATGACCGACCCAAAAGCGAGCCACGTGTTGTGCTACATCCCTTGTCAATTTAAGCCACCAACAGTTTGCTGTTGATCCGTCCTGCTACGTAATCGCGGTTACCGGTATGTCTCCTGTCTGACCCTTACCGCCCCAGGCAATTGACTGCTCCACTTGTCATTCCGGAGTGATCTTGATTGGACGCATCGTTTCCTTGAGTTGCTTGGTCGTAAAGGCCTTAATTCTCCCCCGCGATGCCCAAACTCACACCTTTGGAGTTTGGCCTACCCTCTCTGGTCCCTGAGGGTCAGAAGGGTCACCCGAAGACGCTCCTTGTTCGTACGCAAGTTGACCCAAGGAGGGTCTGGAAACTTTCTGTTCATCAAACCCGCGAACGCCGTTGGGGCGCTCAATAATCCAACCCCCGAAGCGATGACACGCGAAACGCCATATATCTCTTGGCGAAACTCGGTGGTAACCCTGAACGAAAAACTACCGGACTGAACCGCCCTAAGGTTTCAGACAAACGACGGCTCGGCCCGCCTGGCAACCCTACCGTCCCGTCTCTCATGATCGAAACTAACCTAAGTAAGCCTGCTCCTCGACTTGGAGTTCCCTGCTATGATGCCACTGGTTCGCGGGCCACCTCTGACGGTGTTGAGCAGTCAGCAGCCAAAGTCTTGTGATGCGTCGAGGTACCCCGGTCCTACCACCAAACCCGGACCGACGGCCCGTAAATGCCCAAACTAACCCGACCACAAAGGGGGAAGCCACACTAATACCCTTACAAAACTCCAGGATGTGCCAATCCAACTAGCCGGGTCACCGCCTACAAGTAATCCTCCTTTGAAAACGGCGAACCCACCCGTCGCCAACACGGACTACTAGCCCGGAGCATAACCACCATCCCGGGTTGTCCGTTTCGACTGCCCGTTCTACCGAGGCGACGGTCAAAACTAACGCTAGATTTCAGCTCCAGGTCCTGCCACAAGGCCTACTGTGACACCCCCGGAATTTGGATTAGTCCTATATATAAATGATATAATAGGACTAAATCTCTTAACCCGGCTATAGCATTTTGGATGGTAGCAAGATCCAAGAGGTTATGAGAGTTAAGCGTGCTAGAGCTAGAGTAGTTCTAGGATGGGTGACCCCCTGGGAAGTGGGGCGTCACAGTTGGTATCAGAGCCATTCACCAGCCGGAAATATGAGATGAGTCTCGGCTGAGCCAGGGTTATATAGCGGGTAGAGCGAGGCTCCCCGGCTAATGACCGTTGTGAGTGGAGTGCAGCTCCTCACAAGGTCGGCTAAGGCTAGCGAGAGGAGTCTCACATCGCCTGGTGCTTGTGAGTGTGCTTGAGCCTGACGTGGACGTCAGGGCCTAAAGGGGGGAAGAATGTGACACCCCCGGAATTTGGATTAGTCCTATATATAAATGATATAATAGGACTAAATCTCTTAACCCGGCTATAGCATTTTGGATGGTAGTAAGATCCAAGAGGTTATGAGAGTTAAGCGTGCTAGAGCTAGAGTAGTTCTAGGATGGGTGACCCCCTGGGAAGTGGGGCATCACACCTACCCCATAGAGAAAGTTGCATGCAGGGCATCCTAGCCGAGAGTGACTAATGCCAGAACGCCGTGCGGTCAACAACCCCCCCGTTGATCCGTACTGCCTCACAATCACTAAACTCGCAACCCAAATCCTCAAGACTATACCTTGGTCATGGGAAGCTGGCGACGACAACCAAGAAATACGGTCCTACCACCGTCTTGGTGCCGAAGGGGTGCGACACTCTGGTTAACCTCTACCGCTCGGTCCCAATCTATTGCCCCTCCAAGCACCGTGCACCGAAACGAGCTGCACACCCCCAGACCAAACACTCACTTTCCCAACTAGGAGTATTCTAAGCTCTAGGTCCGCTCAACCAAACTCGAGCCCATACGAAACAAGATTTGCTAGCCCCGGGAGTTTCCTTTCTCAACCCAAAGGAGAACCCCACCTTGACGATTTCTGCCACCATCGTAGTGTCTACAGTAAAAGCCGAACCATAGGTGATCACCATTGGGGAAGAGTCCTCATACCCACGCCCACCCTATCCAAGATGCAAAAGGTTCGACCGATTATTTGCTATAGCCTAAAACCGGAAGACCTGAAAGGTACAACTTAGGCAAGAGTCACCCGGTTACTTATGTCCGATAAAACAGCTGACACACTAACAACCACCGCAGATTTCACTACTATTAGTTTCCATTACTAACGACGACAAGAACGCTGCCAGAGGAAGGGGTTCGGAGAAACCACAAGCCGGCGCAACTATTTGCTGTATTAACAGCCGCACCAGGTGCATGAACACCGTCAGCAGGCCCACCGTGCCCCGTGCTGGTTGCTTAATCCATTGATTCCTAGCAACCATCAAGACCCCGGTGGCAGCCGGCCTCGACCCCAGCCTCCATGAGCAAGTCTTCAAACAGCTTTTCCATCGACCCCACCCACTTCTCGGCGACCCAAGGGTCGGCCGTTTCTCCCTCGAAAACGGGTGGATCGTATTTCTCGAAATCCGCCAGGTTGGCTCGTACCCGTTCCCGCTCCATCAGTGGAGCTGTCCCCTCTCCCGCGGAGGCGGCGGCCACAGTAGGAACGGGTGCCACTATGGTCTCCCCCGAGGTACCCCCGCCGAGGGCCCCCAGCGCCGGTCCCATGGACGCCATTGTGGGTGCTGCTACCGGCGTCGCGGTCTGGGCTGATGCTATCCCGGCCGTTGCTACCGGGGGAGGGGCCGCTCCTACCCCAGTCCCCGTCACTTGCGGCCCAACTGCCGGCGCGGTTGGCCCCTGTGGAGGGGCCGGAGCGACCGTCACCGTCGCGGCCGGAAGCTGTTGAGTCATCTGACGAACATGATCTGTGAGGGTCGCCAGCTGCCCCGCCATCTCTCGCAGTTGCTGCCGCAGGAGCTGGTTCTCCGCGGCCGTCGATGCCGTCGCATCTGCCCCCTCGTCCCCGGCCGACGCTCTAGTTCGGACCATCGTCTGTGCATACATGCAACCATAACATTAGTTCTAGTCTCCGCTAGAACAACTGCCCTACATCGAGAGAGAAAGGAACTATACTTCCCCCCCCTCCCCCCCCCCCCGATCACTCACGTCCTACACCCCTATGTCCTGCACATTTCATTTATTCGAGGCTACGTGTGGTATTACCGTGGATGTTGGACCTTCACTGTTCTGATTAAAAGAAAACCTCTCTGATACCATCATATTCTGTCACGCCCCGGGGGTCTCGCTCAGCGGAAAAGAAAGAGTTGCTAATTTTTTTTTTTTTTTTTTGAAATTCGGTCCTCCCCGGCACGTGCCCAGACCCGCCGCATATACAGATTTACTCGACAATCGGGCAGAGTCTCCTCTGTATATGCACGACGTCGCGGCTATTACAACAGTTTAACACAAGCATTCAGTTAATCACAACAGTTCGGAATCTAACTACAAATGCAGACTGAAAATAATGCCCGAGGCCAGTCAAGTTGAAAGGATAAACTCACAGTTTTGAAAGCAGGTCCACACGACCCAAGGTTTTGAAAACAGTTTGGAAAGATGTCATAAATCCACAGGGTTTGGAAAACTGGTCCACACGACCCAAGGTTTTGAAAAACAGTTTAGAAATCCCATAAATCCACATGGTTTGGAAAACGGGTCCACACGACCCCAGATTTTGAAAGATAGTTTTCGAAGTTCTTTTCTTTTCTTTTCTAGTTATTTTGCTTTGGAAAACGGCTGAATGGGGATAATAAAAGAACCATAAATTCATATCTAGAGCAAAAGTGATCAACATCCACACCGACCCCACAAGGGTATCGAGAACCACACAGTAACCTACAGTATCAAATGAAATGCAGGAAAAGGTAAAGGAGATACAGACTAGGGCTCCTCACGGCCCGACTACTCCTGCCTCGGCCTCACCGTCGTCTACCGCTTACCCCTGGAAGAACCTGTCACGGAGTGGGTAGTCAGCGACACATGATAATAATAATGGGCAAGAAAGAATGCCAAACCCAACGGTAAGACTATCCGGAGCAACCACTCTGCTCATTTGAAAAGTAACACGCGAACACCTGCAATACCTGTAATACCCGTAACACCTGTAGCACCTACACACCTGTAACACCTACACACCTGACCTCGTCGGGCACCTACCCCGATAGATCGCACTGCTCACACCTTGGGGCACCTGACCTCGTCGGGCACCTATCCCGACAGATCGCACCGCTCCGCCCCCTTTTGATGCCTCAAACCCCTCACCTACGGGGGCCCCCACTACCTCACCTTGTGGGTTTACACGGGTCGGAGACCGCTTTCCCGTAAAAGAGCACCCTTTGCGGTGGTCAGACCGCGGGTGTGCGTGTCGCAACTACGAGCATAATAACCAATATACAGGGTAATATCGCAAACACTAGAGACCATTAGCATTAGTACTGATAACATGCAATTAGTAACCTTCCAACAACATTGATTCTATGCTAAGTCTCAAAAAAAAAACCCACCTGAATGTCGGCTGATCCCGAGCTCTCACTAGACTACTGGGCGGCTGGTGCTGAACAGCTGGGCCCTGAATAGAAACTGTAGTCAGAACTAGACTCACTCATATCCATCCCGACAACACTACAGTAACTTGTCGCTAATGCGGGGAACGTAGCCGTAACTAGGCTTAAACCGAATTCCCGAAAATCCATTGAACCTCCAATCATGACCCGCCAATGGTCTAAAAAAAATCCAAATATCGTCCAACTACACCTGCTGTCCTTAAACATCATTAGTTGATGTTCGGGCAACCAGGGATCACATCGTAATTTCCTCTATAGAAATGTTGCTATAAATACCCCTTTTTAACCGTTGTTTTGACTCGTTCATCCAAACCAGGAAGCCAAAGACAGCACCGTAAGTCTCAGCGCATCTGGTTTGACGAGACAGAACCCGTGCTCACAAGCTTGGGCCGACAAGAGGTCCACATACAAATTTGGCCCATAATCATTTAAACACTCAAATATCACTATGCTATTACAAATTAAATACTTAATCAAAATTAACATAAAAGTGAGCATCATGCTCAGAGTACCCTACTGAGTCGAGGGCTCACCTTGGGTGCGTCGGAGATCGGCCGGAAAACTCGCCGGAGCAACTCCTCCAAAAGCCCAAGACTCGGTTTGCACCAAACCGAGGATCAAACCAATCCTGACCCTAAATAACCTGAGCACGAGTTAGGAGAATGTCCCAGAAGAGTTCTGGGCCAGGTCCGACCCACCGCCGGCGGCCAGAGGCGGCGGCGGCCGGAAAAATCCAATTATTCTTCTTAATATTAACAAGATTGGATCAAACTTAATTCTATGGGTTTCTGGCCTCAACTAAATTGATGGAGACATAGATTAAAAGGTTTAGCGCCTACCTGGATCAGTGGCCGGCAACCCGAAGCGGCGGCGGCGGCCGGAGGAGGAGGAGTTCGGCCAACAAAGGGTGCAACTTCCTAAATTTAAAACCGCACTTTAACATTTGCATGCAAATGAATGGGAAGCTCCAACATAACCATAAGAACCTACCCGAGTCGGTTTCCCACCTCGCGGAGCTCCGGGTTGGCCGGAAAAGATTTCGCCGGAAAACGGGCACTCTAATGGCGGAATCGGGTCCGGTGCACTCGAGGCCTTCCAACTAGGACAAAACGGTTCCACTGGATGCCAGGAACCTTCCTGCAGTGGTGGCCGGCGACGGGAGTGAGCGGCGGCGCCGGACGGCGAAGCTCGGCCGAGGCTCGCTTTTGCTCGGTTCTAGGGCAAGCTTGTACTTCGTGGATCCTTAACCGATCAGACCGAAACTTCATGGGGCCCTTGCAGTCATCGAGAATCAGAGGTTTAACGCTCTTGATTCTCATCTCGATGGTTGGATCCTTCCCGCTCTCAAGATCGGCCAAGTACCGACTTCCGGTGAAGAGTTGCTCCCGCCAGCGACCGGGACGACGGCGTCGGCTCAAACTTCACAGAGAAGTTCCACTCGAAGTCAGGAATGAACTAGAAGGGTTCAAAGGCCAATTAAAAACAATCAATTCCATAAGCTTACCTCGCCGGAAAACCGAGGAAGAAGGAGATGGTCCCGCGGCGGCGCCGGCAGTGGCTGACGGCGGCGCCTCTCGGGCTCGGCTTCTCCGCCACAGGAGGGTCCCCAGATGCAGCTCGGGCTACCAAGGGTCCCTGGGAGCTGACCTCTAGCCTTGCACCCGAGATGGAGGAATATCTTGTTTCTCCTCCTTCTCCGGCGACGAGGCGCGGCGGCGGCCGGTTGCTGCTCCGGGGAGTGCAGCAGAAGGGGGTGGAAGGAGTTGAGTTGCGGCTGGGGGCTCGGGCTGCCGGGTTAGGGTTTAAAGGAACCCTAACCCTAACATGCATAATATATAATGTATATATGCACAATTGCAATTTAGTCCTTTAACTCTTAACCCTTTGGTAGCGTTTGGATGTGGCTTAAACCTGGTTTAGTTATACCAGGTATAGGTATAAAGTAAGGGATAAACCTGGTTTAAACCTAAAATGTGTTTGGATGTGAATGAGGCTTAAACCTGGTTTAAACCTGGTATAAGAAAATAGGTGTTTGGATTGGTAATGATGAATAAGAGGTATAAAGTTGACTTTTTTGTTTAATGACGATGTGACCTTTACTTTTATGTATATTATTAATGTGATAATAGGATAATGTATTAGAATTATTTAATTAAAACAAATCTTTTATATTATATTTAATTAATTATATACTATATAAAATTCTAATTTTTTTTAATTTGGTCTTAAAAATTTTCTTTAACGATTAAAAATTATAATATTTAACGATTAAAAATTTAATATCATTTGAAACAATAACGATTATTAATATTTTCTAACGATTATTTAACGATTCTTTACAAATTTAATATTTAACGATTATTAATTTTTTTAAAAATAATAAAATAAATATTTGACGTCTGATTTATTCAACATGTTGAAATATTATAAATTGACTATATTGAAATAATAACTACAAAATTATTTTATTTCTTAATTAAATAGAATACATATAGAATAAATTATATATGATATTTAATTATTTATATACTATATAAAATTTTATTTAATTTTAATTTGTCTTAAATATAATTTATAACGTTTAAAAATTATTATATTTCATGATTAAAAATTGTTTTAAATTTTATTTATATTAAAAATTATATTATTAATAAATCAATTTTAATAATATTTACAACAATCTGTTGCTCAATACAGATTGAAGTTAATAATTAGACAAAATCAATCAGTCTAACAAAGATTTAATAATTACCATTAACGAACAAACAATTTTAAAAAATTAGCATCAAACAATATCGATTTTTTAATTAAAATTAACGAACAAACAATAAAGGGAAATTAGCATGATACAATAACGAACTCACAATAATATTTCAAATTACATCATACCCGAAAAATATGAGTTCTTAATTAACAGTCCACTTAACATTACATATAAACAAATAAAACTTTTTTACAAGCTGACTAACATAATATTACACCAGTAAATCTAATATTTACAAACTTTTAGTCAGTTACAATGATTTATCTAACTTCTATTATTCCACAACTCATCGGTAATACGTGTGCGAAGGTCGTTTCCCCGTTGAGAGTCTGATGTACTATAGTTTGTAGTGGTCGCTTCCACGTCAACCTCTGGAGGCTCTGGCTCTACTGGTTCGGTAAAATATCTATCATCTCCTTGTTGCCGTCGAATAAAATTGTGGATCACACAACAAGCCATAGCTATTTTACACTGCACTCTATAAGGAAACGGTGTAGCAACAGTTAAAATTTTGAATCTCTTCTTTAAAATTTTGAATCAAAGGATACAGCTGCCATCATATTTTGCGATGTATATCCTTTGCGACAACGAAATCGTGGTTGTTTCTCCCTATCTACCATAACCGGAATATGCGTACCATCCACCGCCCCAATTGCATTCTACATATGTTAATGTCACAACATAGTACATTAGCAATGCAGCAATTAAAATTTACATATTTACTGTTGAAAAATTATCATCTCTTACCTTGAACGGATGAAAATTTGGATTTCTACTAATTCTTGGATGCACTCCACAATTACTTGGCGGCATAGTTAAATATTCATCTTTTATTTGAATAATGGCCCGGAGTACATTGTTAAAATGACGACTTATCGTTTCCCCCGAATGTTGAAAGGTTTCAGCAAGCACCCTATTTGCAACACCGTGTCCTATACAATATAGAAAAATTCCCAACTGTTCGTCAACAGTCAGATTGCGTGTACCTTTTAAAAGGCCCTTCCCAACAAGGTCTTCGCGGAGAGCAATGAATGTAGTTGTCGTCATTCTAAATTGAGTGTACCGCCGATCTGGATGGCCGTTCAAAATATCACAAATAAACTGATGGCCCGTAAACGGACGGGTACGACATGGTTGTCTGCTAATTGTACTTGTTTCATCTAGACATCCTCCGTCAATAAGCATAATTATGAGTTGCTCCCAATATTCATCATCATCATCCAATATATCAAACAAATTGGCATGGAAATGCGAGGAAAATACTTGTCGATAAATTGAATCATCCATTACAACTGCACGTTAATTTATGGAAGTGAGCAAATATTGATAGTACGCATAAATGATATAATTGTTATTTAAATTCAGCTCAAACATTCATCTCGGCGTTTTAAGCAAGCAAATACAGAATAAAATAGTACATAAAATAATTTAAAAGTTGAGATCATCGATGTATCCTTCGACAATGAGCATGAGTAGTAGATCCTCCCAAAAATCTTCATCATCATCTAATATACTCAACAACATTGCAACAAAGCGGGAGCAACATAAGGATTCATAAATTGAATCATCCATTGTCACGCCCCGGGGTCGAAACTGCGACCCGGGCTCGCCAACAGATCCGCCATCTGTACGGAAACTGCCGTACAGACGCAGCGTCTAGCCTGCAAAAGACAAAACTACAGCTACACAGATATCAGAGCGGATAAAAAGCTGTACTATAAAATTTTTCTCAACTACAAAGCTGCTACAACACATAGCCTATCTCCCAAAATCAGATGATACAAAAAGAAGTGCACCTATACAACATCTACAAAACCAAATGGGAGATAGCTAAACAGGAAACCTAACCAACTCCCACAATCCGGGATGGTACATCTACCTCTCTCTAAGGTAACAATGCTGGTAGGGAACTATCACGCGACTCCCTGTCCTCGGTCCGTCCAGTCAAGCACAGCAGGAACGGAAGAAAGCCTCAGCAACCTGTCACCGACAGAGGGTGTGAGAACTACATCCTACAGTAGTTCTCAGTGGGTACCGTCTCCAAGAACCACGGTCTGCCCACTAAGTCTACCAGAGGCATAAGATAGAGAAAAGACTGATGAGAAACATAAATAAGCTGGAAAAGAATCTACAGCTATCATGCTTCTATCTACTATGCTCAACAAGAAGAGACTATGGATGATGGTATGCAGTCACTCACAGCTGACAACATGTCACAAGTACTAAGCCCAAGACGCTCTACTATGACACATGCTACACCATCACTCTCTCAGTACATCACAAATCTCAGCGACTGCCCACCCGGGTCCAGTCGAGTCAAGCCTGCGCCCCCTGGTGTATCAACCAGGGTGTCCCAACGGACAAACTCGATATCTCACACAGTGACCCCATGGTAGCACGGCCAGGGGTATCAAGCGACCTCTAGTATATGAACTAGGCGCATCATCGCAGCCTCGTCAGGCTCGGTATCATCATCGCAGCCTCATCAGGCTCGAAATCATCAACGCACCCGGGGCGTGGTTCGAGGGGTGCGACCCCACCGAACTCAAGTATCTCATCAGTATCACTGTCTCACAAGTGGCTCCTGCAGGCTGTGGTCCTCGATCAAACAGATCGGTATCTCGATGCTCAAAGCACAAACTCAGTCGGAGCACCCTCCACGACTCAATCTCACAACACAGACCCACTCAACGAAGGTACTACACAGCTGGGACCACCGTCTCTCTCACGGCTCCCACAACACAACTCCACTGAACTCAACACTCAACCCACGGCCGGAGCTACTCCACGGCCAGATCTACGAAGGGTCCGAAACCCAGGGAGACTAACATCTACGTCCCCAAGAGAGAAAGCAGCCCTTAGAACCCAGATCACTCGAATCCGCTCGGGTGGATAAGTTTATAAGAAACCATGTCATTTATTTCAGAAAATCATTCGATCTGAGAGAAAGCCATCTTTATAATGATTTTTAGTCTTTTTAGGAAAACCCTTTGAAATCAAGTTTTATGCCAAGCCTCGAAGAGCTGATGCCTTCGTCCCAACGGACGAGAACAGACTCAGACAACCTTGCGAGGCTTGGAAGAAACATTGGCTGACTAAAATCATGTATTTATCCAAAAAGGTTCTGGGTTCAAGGTCCTGCTAACACACGTGCACCACGATCCCAACCTGGTGGTGACGAGAAGAACAGCGGAAAGGAAAACCGCCGGGACCACCGTTTATCTGAAACGGTTCCCCAAAAATGCTAACACTGGCCTATCCCAGCCACCAGACCCCACTCGGCCCCCCGAGCCCGAGTGCAACACCCGTCCCACAACACTCAGACCACTCAGCCCACTACCCGGGCGAGGAAACTCTAAGTCCCGAAGGATATGAAAAGTGCGGGATGTCTAAAGCATAAAGGAACCTAGCCCAAATTAAGGTTTACAAATGGTCTGGTCAAACTCATGCACATATGACGGGGGTGCTAGTTAAGTTCCAAGAAAACACTTAAACTAGCATGCAATCCTATCACATTAGAATTAGAAGGAAGTCCGTAGACTTGGAGAGAAAACCAACCCACCTCAGAAGGCCACCAATTGCTCGTCGACACTTGCAATTGGCTCAGCGGCTTACCTGGCCTCCAAGGGGTCCGCACGCAACACGAAGCCCGATGCCAGAATCCGCACGCGAAACGGAGCACGCAGCGACCAACCACATGACCGCGCGCCCCACGGAAACTAAAAACCGCACCGCAAGCTGCCAGAAGCGAAGAAATCGCAAAATCACTCCACACAGTCAAAACCGAGCATCCGACGGCGAAAAACAGCTTCCGTCGGCGAAAACAGCCTCCGTCAGCGAAAACCAGCGCCCGACGGCGAAAAACAGCACGCGGCGGCGAAAACAGCTCCGTCGGCGAAAAAACTGCGCCCGACGGTGAAAAACAGCACGCGGCGGCGAAGAACAGCTCCGTCGGCGAAAAATAGCGCCCGACGGCGAAAAACAGGCAAAAACTGCTAGCGAGACAGTTCGCGAAAACCCTGCGAAACTGCTCGCGAAAACCGCTCAAAATCTGCTCACAAACTGCTTGCAAAAACTGCTCAAAACCGGCTTGCGAAAACAGCTTGCGAAAAGCTGCTCCGTCAGCGAAAAACTGTGCCCGACGGCGAAAACAGCTCACAAATCAGCTTGCGAAAATCCTGCGAAAACCGCCCGCAAAACAGCGGAAAACAGCGAAACCTGCGCGCGAAACCGCTTGCGAAATCTGCCGGCGAAAACTGCGAAAAACGGCTCCGTCGGCGGAAAAAACTGCGCCCGACGGCGAAAAACAGCGCGCGGCGGCGAAAAACTGCTCCGTCGGCGAAAACCAGCGCCCGACGGCGAAAAACAGCCCGCGGCGGCGAAAAAAACAGCGGCCGACGGCGACCAACGGGCTCCGACGGCGAAAAACGGTGCCGGCACGCAAACCGAGGCGCCACCGCTGTCCCGGGAGCACGCCGAGCGGCGAAAGTCCAGCCGCGCGACGAGGGAGGCCCGCCGCACGGCGCCCAACCAAGCAGCGCCGCGCGGCGACCCGCTGCGCGGTGCCGGAGCGCACCGCGCAGCGCCCAGCGGCGCTGCGCACAGCGCCCAGCGGCGCTGCGCGCGGCGGCCCAGCGGCGCTGCGCGCGGCGCCCAGCGGCGCTGCGCGCAGCGCCCAGAGGCGCTGCGCGCGGGCCCGCGCGCAGCCCACTGCGCTGCGCGCGGCCGCGCGCCTGCGCAGGCCCGCGCGCAGCCCGCGCGGCCCGCGCAGGCCCGCGCAGGCCCGCGCAGGCCCGCGCGCGGCCCTGCCGCGCGCCCCTGCGCGCGGCCCTGCCGCGCGCGCCTGCGCGCGGCCAGGAGGTGCCGCGCGCCCCTGCGCGCGGCCAGGAGGTGCCGCGCGCACCCGCGCGCGGCCCTGCCGCGCTCCCCTGCGCGCGGCCCTGCCGCCCACGCCTGCGCACGGCCAGGAGGTGCCGCGCGCACCCGCGCGCGGCCCTGCCGCGCGCCCCTGCGCGCGGCCAGGAGGTGCCGCGCGCACCTGCGCGCGGCCCTGCCGCGCGCCCCTGCGCGCGGCCAGGCAGCGCCACGTGCAGCACTTTGCTGCACGCGGCGCCGCGCCCAGCGGCACCTCGCCACAGGGTGCTGCCAAAAGCAGACCCTGGCGCCGCGCGTGCGCCGCTGCGCGCGCGCGCGGCCGCCGGCGACGGCCAAAACCGAAAAAGGCCCTGATAATTCCAATAAATCCGCAAAATCCCATTTAATCCAAAAATCCCATTTTTAGCATTTAAAATCCAATTATAAAAATCCCTAAAGCTCAAAAACTCCAAGAAACCTCAAAAAGGAGAAATTGCTTACCTCGTCGTCGCACGTCGCACGCCCACTAGCTTCGTACGGCCTCCAACGGCGAGTCCAAAAAATCCAAGAAGCTCCAATCCCTTTTCTTTCTTCTTCTTCTTCCTTCTCCTCTCTTTTCTTTTCCTTTCTTTCTCTTTTCCTTTCTTTCTCTTTTCCTGCTGCAGAGGGTGGAGGTGGAGCCCTTTATATAAAGCATAAAGCTTTATAATTAATTAACTTAATTAATTAATTCCAATAATCCAACTCCAACTCACTTTTTGCCTTCGGGCTCTCCGCCGCTGCCCGGAACCTCCCGAACTCCGCTGTAAATCGAAAATACACGCGCTCACAGCTTTTTCTCTTCAAAAAGCTCATCCGTTGAGGCGGGGTGCTCAAATCAATTACCGGCTCCAAAATTGCCAGTTCCAACTCACTTTTTGCCTCCGGGTCCTCCGCGTTAGTCCGGAACCTCCCGAACCTCGCTGTAAATCAAAAGTACACGTGTCCGCACCTTTTTCTCCTCAAAAAGCTTATCCGTTGAGTCGGGGTGCTCAAATCAATTACCGGCTCCAAAATTGCCAGTTCCGACTCACTTTTTGCCTCCGGGCCCTCCGCGTCAGTCCGGAACCTCCCGAACCTCGCTGTAAATCAAAAGTACACCTCTTCCAAGTGTTCCTGAATTTCCGGCGCTCCACGGTGAAGTCGGAAATTTCCAATCTCATCCTCAATCGGCCTACAAAGCCCGGAAAAACCCCGAATCGAGCTGGAGCTTCCGCGTTGATCCGAATCAACCCGGCATCAACTGTAACCTCAGATACAACATGCTCAAGGCAACTCTCTGCTCCAAGTCATCTGTGTGGTCGGCGCGCTATCCAATGCCCCGGTACTTTACATCCATTATATCTGCAACGATATTGTACCAATTTAGGGAACAATCATACTAAGTAGACATCACTTAACATGTATAGATGGCTTCAAAGCTAGATTTAAGAGGAAAATACGGTGCGGAATAATAAATTATAAATTGAGTAGTAACAGTACGGGATAATAAATTACATACAACTATACAAAAATGTACAGAAAGTTTAGATACTAATTATTACAAAGCTAGTTTTTAAAGTCCTAAAATTACAAACTGATTATTTAAATATGCACTAAGGACCAGGGAAATTTTGACGATACATCTGAACCTGGTTTGCTATCTGCCGCTGTGCCCACTTGTAAGCAAGATTGTCATTCATTGACATGAAAATTTGACGATTTTGCGGATCCTTCAAAGCGTCGGCGGCAGCCAAGACATGGTCATCAATGAGCCCCTGCATATTATATAGGCGCTGCAAACAATCCCCGATGACCGGAATGGATTGTCGACCTTCTGCTTCCTTATTATACATCTGCCTCACCAGATCTAATTTTTCTTTGCCCAGCTCAAGCATGCCGGCGACGCATTCAGATATGCCCTCAGCTTTTTTACGCCGACCACCAGTTGACGGACGGTTGGTCCGTTGGCTAGGCTCGGGTACTGGGGAACGAGGCCTTTTGCCTGCCGAGCTGTACCCCGACCCACTAGTTGTCTTGTTTCGAATGTGAGGGCTGGGTGACCTTTCTGGTGGTGGACTAGGTATGAATTCATTCATATATGGCCCAGAGGACCCTGCTTCAAATTGAAAAGGTCTGTTTGTATCATCCTCACCAGGGGATGATGAGGAGGAGCTAACTATTGTTCTTGTGGGCGGCTGGAGTGAAGAAAAACCATATGCACCCGTTGCGGTAGTCTTCTCAGTTAGAAACTCCAGATCCTTATACAAAGGGAATGGCCTATCCCTACATTTGGCATAAGCTGGATTGTCCTGAACGTACGTTAATTATATTGGTAAGGCTAATAAATATGAAAAAAATTTAATGACAGGTAAATTAACTTTCGTTACCAAGATGACGCCATCCCAGTCACAACTATCGCCTGCCGTGGGAATGTGGCGGATAAAATCCCATCCCCAACCACTCTTGTTGGCCAAGGAATGGTACAACGCAAAAGTGTGCTTCAACACCTTCAACCTATTCTTGACCTGCTCCTTTTTTAGGTTTAAACCATTTCGACTATTTATTTCTGCAACAATCCTAACCCACGCGAGGTTAGTGAATGATCCATTAACGTTGTTGCCGAGAGTATGTTCCTCCGTCAACAACGATAACAGACTTGCATCCATGGCCTCAGTCCAGTTTGATGTTCGGGGCGATTGTTGGGCGCGAGAACGACTACCACCCTCATTTCGAATTGTATTGTCTTGGATGTTGGCCATGTTTGAGCGGCTAGATTGACCGGCGTTGAACACTCTCTTAAAAGGACGCATCTGTACATAATGTATGTTCTACTTTATATAATTTGACATAACACAATATATTTATAATTTTTTTGGCATTACCCTCAAATCAATAATATAATTGGCATTCAATTAGGAAGACATGTCATGCTTACCATATTACTAATTGCATAACAGGGGATGGGATGTCATAATTTGCATGGTAAATAGGGAAATACATAATATAGTATTATTGTAAAAAATGGCGGTTGAGGCATACAAGTAAAGATAAATGTTGGCTAAATGTTTTTCATTTACACAAAATTGGAATAGGGGGTTTATTATGTACAAGGGCTCATGTGGTTTCCAATATGTATGGGGTTGCAGTGGATTGTAAATCCATGCCATCCATCAAACGCATATGGCAACCGTCATCATCGCCTTATTATGTACACGGGCTCAATTGGTTTCCAACAAGCATGGGGTTGCAGTGGATTATACATCCATGCCATCCAGCAAATGCCTATGGTAACCGTCATCATCGCCTTATTATGTAGACGGGCTCAATTGGTTTCCAACAAGCATGGGGTTGCAGTGGATTATACATCCATGCCATCCAGCAAATGCCTATGGTAACCGTCATCATCGCCAACATATATATTTTCATCACATAACTTAACCGATGAAACATACATATTCCGCAGCCATCAAAACATATTTTTGTAATGAGATAGCATAGTCATATATCATGAAAGGCTATGGCAGCATTATATCAACTAATATCTGAACTGGAAGAAAACGAAAGGGTTGCACCTTCGATGGCAGAAAGAGGAGTAACACGGCAAGATGAGATGCGCCGGGGAGGAGAGAACAGCCTGATTACAGGGAGCAGAGACCAAGCTCGGTACAGGGAGCAGAGCTCAACCGAGGGCAACCTCGGAACAGGGAGCAGAGAGGTAGCTCGGTAGAGGGGACAGAGAGGAACCGTAGGGGGAACCGCGGTACAGGGAGGGAGCAGAGATGATGCTCGGGGCAAGCACAGTACAGTGATCACAGATCAACAGCAGCCAAGGCAAAAACAATACAGAGATGGGGCAACCACCAGAAAAATAACCAGATCTTGGGCTCCGGCGACGACGAGGGGGAGCTCACAGTCACAACTGCGGGTATGAACACAGAGATCGGGAGCGGGGACCTCACAGAGATCGGGACCACACACAGATCGGGAGCGGGGAGCACACACACAGATCGGGAGCGGGGAGCACCAAGATCTCACCAAGCACACACAGATCGGGAGCGGGGAGCTCACAGAGATGGGGAGCGGGGTGCACACACAAATCGGGACCACACAGAGATCGGGAGCGGGGAGCACACACAGATCGGGAGCGGGACCTCACAGAGATCGGCACCACACAACAGAGATCGGGAGCGGGGAGCACACACACAGATCGGGAGCGGGGAGCGGGGAGCAAACACAGATCGGGAGCTCCGAGCACACACAGAGATCGGGAGCGCACACAGAGATCGGGAGCGCACACAGAGGGGAGCACCAAGATCTCACCAAGCAGACGCACAGAGATCGGGAGCACAACGAGATCGGGAGCGGGGACCACCAAGATCGGCTCAAAGCACACAGAGATCGGGAGCACCGAGCGGGGAGCACACAAAGATCTAGAGCGGCGACCGGGGAGCACACAAAGATCGGCTCAAAGCACACAGAGATCGGGAGCTCCGAGCGGGGAGCCCACGAAGATCGGGAGCGGCGACCGGGGAGCACACACAGATCTGGAGCGGCGACCGGGGAGCACACAGAGATCGGCTCAAAGCACACACACACACAGATCGGGAGCTCCGAGCGGGGAGCCCACGGAGATCGGGAGCGGCGACCGGGGAGCACAGAGAGATCGGCTCAAAGCATGGACGAGAGAGGGAGGAGAGCCAGTGGTTTAAAGCACACACACACACAGATCGGGTGCGAGGAGCGGGGAGCCCACGAAGATCGGGAGCGGCGACCGGGGAGCACACACAGATCTGGAGCGGCGACCGGGGAGCACACAGAGATCGGCTCAAAGCACACACACACACAGATCGGGAGCTCCGAGCGGGGAGCCCACGGAGATCGGGAGCGGCGACCGGGGAGCACAGAGAGATCGGCTTAAAGCACGGACGAGAGAGGGAGGAGAGCCAGTGGTTTAAAGCACACACACACACAGATCGGGAGCGAGGAGAAAGAGACGAAGGAGATGAAGGAGCTGAAGTGCTGAGGAGGCTGCCTCGGGGGGAGAGAAAGGGGTATCATCACGGGCGGAGGGGGAGGAGAGAGAGAGTGGGATAAACCTGGGGTGGGATATCCCCGTGTGGGTTTGGGGGATATCCCCGTTTGGCGGGGATATCCCCAAACGGGGATATCCCCAAGCCATTTGGGTATAAAGGGGGGATATCCCCCCTTAATACCCTTCCCAAACAGAGCCTTTGAGCCCAGTCCTTCACAGCAGCTCTCTTTCACCATTAAGTCCCTCTCCAAGCAGTGGCACGCAAAACGGAGCATAACCTATAAGGTGTTTTGCGCAAAATACCGTATTTTCACTGTTTTTCGCACTTTTCGAGGCATTTTAGCCATCAAATCGAAAAAGGGACTTCGCCACGACGTCCGGCTCGATGAAACCTATCAGGTAGCGATTTTGTTTTTCGAGAAAACGCCCGGATAAATTCCCGGTCCAAAAACACTGTACCAAAATACAGTTTATCGCGTTTTTCGAGACCCTAGGGTCGTCAGACGGAAATTCCGTCAGCGCCATTGCGCTCAGAACATCAAAATTAGCTAGAATCGTCTACTCATACTGCTAGGTTTGGATTTTGGGCAGTGAAATGGCCAACGACCGATCAAGAGGGGACCGAAATCAGGGGTTACAATTCATTTTACTATTCACTTAAGTCGTGGGTCCCACTAGTTTTCTTGCTGATTTCCGGACGATCCGACCGTCGGATCAGCAAACGGTCTATACCATTTCCACTCGATTCGACGAGACGGTCGCACTGGCGACCTCAGATTTCCGAGATCAGACTCGGATTTGGAAAGGCGGAATTGTGCTTCGGCAACTGTGCAATCCGTACACCGGTACACACCACTAATGTAAATTTTGTTTCCTCGCACACATTCGCACCTGAAAAACACTCTTTACCCTAACACAATTTTCCCGAGTATTACAAGTATAAACTCTATCTCTGTGTTTGGTTTTGATTGTTGAAAATTCTTGAGTTTACTAACGATCTTTTGTGTCAAGAATGATTTCTTTTGCAGAGATTACAGATGTCTAAGTCTAGAGTCTGTTTTAGGAGTTTAACTAATGTAAATTTTTGTTGTATGGTGATATCAACAAAAATATCTTTTTGAATTTTCTTGAGTGGATTTGTGTTTTGTCACGAAACCGCCAAAGGGGGAGATTGTTACGGAATTTGAGTTGGCGTATTTCGTGAAATCGGTTAAGTCTTGAAGATTGAAGATGAAAAAAGTTGGATCGTATACCTCAATCTCAAGTAAAAAGAATTCAAAAGGATCAGGTACGTTTAATTAAATAAGTTTGATGATCCGAATACTTCTTATAGTGTAGAAACACTTGGATGAATTTTTTACTGCATAAAAATCAAAAACTGGACATTCCATATGTTCAGAGTCCGAACCCCGAACATAGGTTAGTTCGTGCATAATTCCAGTCCGGACCCTGGGAATTTCAGTCCGGACCCCGAACGTGGAATTTGCAAGAAAAGCATGAACAGTCCGGACCGTGGATTTTAGTCCGGACCCCGAATGTCGTCTTTTCTGGAAATTGTCTGTTTCGCTGAGACAGTCCGGACCGCCAACTCCAGTCCGGACTATCGTCCTGTAAAATTCCAGAAATGGTTAGTTTTTGATTCTTATCTTCTTCCACAAGTTTTCTAACCTATAAATAGACCCTTTAATTCATCTTTTAAGGGGACGACGCTAAGTGGAAGGAATCCAATCAATCCATAAATATTCCACATATAGAGAAGAAAGGAAATACTTGATTTAATTCTATGTTTCTTCATCTATATTATTAATTTGATTCTAGGTTTTCCAAACTCAGATTTTGAGTAGAATCAAATTAATGAATACTTAGATGGTATTTCCGATCTATTTCTAATCTAAGTATTCGGCGGATCATCACCACCCAAAAACAACGATTTATCCCAAATCGGTGCGTGGACTCGCGTGGCCTTGTGGATTCAAGGTGCTACCGCTCTCGTGGATTCGGAGCGAGGTACGTTCGTGGATTCGAGACATGCTACTGGGTGAAGACCGTGGATTCGGTCGGACGTCGTGGACTCGACGTTGGACGCCGTGGATTCGGCGTTGGACGCTAATCGTGGATTCGAGCAGCGTTGCGGAGCGAGCGGAGAAGATCTACTAGGAGCGTATGGAAAAGGTTGAGTCGTAAGTGTGTACGGTAAATCACCTTGTACGTGTGTTAATTTTAGTGGATTTCTCCGTGTTATCGGTCCCGTGATTTTTTACTCCGGATTAGAGTTTTTCACGTAAAAATCTCTACGTGTTATTTATTTTTCCACATTGGGTTTTATATCGCAAAGATTTTTGAGTGTTTATTGTTTACACCTATTCACCCCCCTCTAGGTGTTTTTTCCCGTATTTAGATCCAATTTATACATAACCCAACAAAAGGGTTTTAACGAACAAGTTCATTGAATAAAAAGGGTTTCACTTTCAATCACTCCAATTTAATTTTATATAAATTATCAACTTTACTCCATAATCATAATTCTTGAAGATATTTCATTATAGGAGTTTTTGATAATTATATTCATCAAATTTTAGTAATTATGTGTGATCTTTAGATGTTTAATCTATCTCGGTTGTGTGAATTCATTGTGATAATTATGAGACAACGGATAGACTAAAATTTGGGATTTAATTCTTTCACATAAGAGATTGTATTTTCGTACAAGGGTAATGAAATGAATTGCAAAAGATGTGGAAAGAGTTACATCCGAAAGGAGTGTGAAAACTACCACCACATGTTGGAAAGAGCTGCCACCCCGGTCGTCCGGTTAGTGTGTGAAGCTACCACATGTTTTGGATGCTAGAAAAATATTTTTTTTTGAAATTTTTAGTTGAATCATTCGGAGATTCATATTCAAAGTTCTTAATTTTTGAACAATCTCCTGGTTGGTATAAGGTGGGATAGTTGAAAGATGCTCAAAGAGCCACCCTTAGGTATTTTACTGCATATCTCAATTTAGAAGGGTAAAATTCAAAATTGATGTCATTTGAAAATCTCTGTAAGTCATCTTTGTAAATCCGTTACATCTTGATAGACTTTGGATCTCAAGATTATTTTTGATGACTTGTGTTTGACGTATATAATATGAAAAACGGTTTATAATGTCTTATCTTTGTTTTTCATGATTTCGGAGTAAATCTTTTTAATTTTTGTAAAATTAATTGGATTGGATGACATCTATGTGATCTCATATTATCTTCAAGCACCTAAATTGTTTTCTTGATGGAATGCAAATCGGTATTTGAAAGATTTCAAAATTTGGATTTGTTTCAAGAATTTTTGTGATTTTTGCCTTCGAGAACTGGTACGAAATCTACGTTTTTGTTATATACCGGAACTGAGATTTTATCTCTCTTTCTCTATGAACTAATGGTGTTAGTGATTTCTTTTTGCCTATATTCACTGTTTGACAATTTGTGACAAAAAGGGGAAGAACAGAAATAGGGGGAGAACAGAGATAGGGGGAGAACAGAGATGCTCAAGATAGGGGGAGATAAAGAAAAGAGATGATGAAAAAGGAGCCGAAAAACAAAAAGAACCAAAAAGACGAATCAAATGTAGGATATAATTTTAGTTTCTGACAACTGACTTTTGATTTGTTTGGAGTTTTGTTTTGCAGGATCTACATCACTTTAAGACTCCAAGTCCTAAGTCATAGAGTTTGTTCTAAGACTTGTTCAAATGTAATTTTTGTTTATTGGATCTTTCACGCAAAGAAAGTCAATGTTTTGGTGATGACATTGAGTTTCGAATTTTTGGTTTAAGATGAGTGACTTGAGCGTTTCATGTATTTTTGGGTTTTGTCACGAAATTGCCAAAGGGAGAGATTGTTACGGCTTTTTGTGTTGAGTTGAGTCGGAGTCTTGAAGTGATCAAATTGTCAATCAGCAATCAAAGACTCAGAGAAGATTCAACAAGAGCTCAAGTTGACACTCAGTGTTTTGAGTCTTGAAGATTGAAGTTGAAGAATCGTGGATCATATACATCAATCTTAAAGAAAATGGATTCGGATTTGTGAGGACCCAAATTCCCACTTATGAGATTTCCGTCGGTTTAGTGGCCTTTGGGAGTGTTTGTGCGCGTGTCGGGTCCAAGAAATGGAATTGTGATGCAATTTGGGATTTAGTTGCATCACTGGAGGCCTGCGTGGTGTGTCGGCGTGTTTGCGCGCAATTTGGACAAAAGTGTTGGACTTTGGGCTTAAAAGGAGATCCCGTGGGAAATTGGAGGACCCGTCGAGTGTTTAGAAGTGATTTCGCGCGACACGGATTTCAAATTCGGACTCCGGGCGACGTTTGGATAAAAGATCACCTCTCCGGTTTCCTTCAGGAATTTTTTAGAGTTGGAATTTGGCAAATCGGACTTCAGAATTGGACCCCGCGCGGAAATCGGGTCAAGTTGGCTATCCGGGGGCATTCGGCGAATTTTCGGTTGAGAATTTGGCAAAATGGATATCGTTTTTGGATTCAGCACGCGAAATCGCTAAGAATGGACTATTTATTTGTTGGTTTTGGAGTTCGGTAGGCGTGCGCGTTTTTCGAGGCGATGCGGCACGCAAACCGAGGCGTTGGCGTGGCGCGGATGCCGAGGGCGCGGCAGGCGCGTACGGATGCGGGAATGCGCGCGTCTGGCGCGCGTTGGGAACGCGCGCCTGCGCGGGTCAGCGCAGGGGCCGCCACGTGGCGGCTCCCCGTTGGCGCCCGCGCGGGCGGGAGGGGGCGCGCGCCCGTGTGGCGCGCGTGGTGTCCCGCGCCTGCGCGGGGCACGGTGTCACGCGCTCGTGTGGCGCGCAACCTGCGCGCCCGCGTGGCGGGATTGGGAGCGCGCCACGTGGCGCACTGGGCGCGTGCGTGCGCCCAGCTGCGTGGACCGGGGTTTGGGGCTCCCTGGTTGGCCGGTGCACCGTGGACCGGTGCACCGTGGACCATCCCTTTTTCCTCCTCCTTTTCTTCTTCTTCTTTCTCTCCCGCATGCCATTTCTCCTCTTTTTTTTCCTTTCTTCTCCAACCGAGAGCGAGAGGGTGTGAGGGAGAGGATTGTGGGTGGTGCGGCGGTGCGTCGTGGGCCTCGTGGAGCGCGCGGGGTTTTCCAACGGGGCGGTTGGACGGCGCGACGCGTCGAGGTACGGTCCCGCGCTTGTTTTTACGGTATTTTTGGCACAGTTTTGGAGCGATCTTTTGGACAGTGAATTGACCTTCTTGCTCTTATCTGTGTTAGGGACCGTGTTTTACTACACCGTTTTGCGTGTGGTCCCCGACGCCGTGCACCGTTTTGCGTGCGGACTCCATTTTGCGTACGAATTCTGGCACCGTGCTCCGTTTTGCGTGCGGATTCCGGCACCGTGCACCGTTTTGCGTGCGGACTCCATTTTGCGTGCGAACTCCGGCACCGTGCACCATTTTGCGTGCGGACTCCGGCGGCGTGCTCCGTTTTGCGTGCGGACTCCGGCGGCGTGCTCCGTTTTGCGTGCGGATTGCGTGGAGGCCAATTGTAAGTGTCTACGAGCAATTGGTGGCACATCGAGGTGGGTGGCCTTATCTCCAAGTTTTATGGACTGTACAGTAATTCTACTGATGTAGGACTAGGCATGATAGTTTATTTCCTTGTGTAGCATGCTAGATTGTAGGAATTGATATTCCTTTTATCATCTGTTAATATAGTAATCTTGGAACTTGAACTAGCACCCCCGTCATATGTTGCATGTGTAACCAGACCAGTAGAAAACCCTCACTTGGGCTAGGGTTATTTATGTTTAGGCACCCACACTGTTTTTCTATTCCTGGACATAATGTTATCCCCGCCCGGGTAGTGGGCTCAGAGGTTGGGACTGTCTTTTAGTGTGGGATGCATTTGCACTCGTGCTTGGGAGCAGAGTGGAATCTGGTAGTTGTAGTGGGCTGCTTATCCGTGCCGGGAGCCGTTTGGGTAAACGGTAGTCCCGGGAGGTCTTGTATCCCTGTTGTGCTGTCGTGGGAGGGAGCCGTTGAGCAGACGGTAGTCCCGGGCCGACGAGTATCTTCCGGTCAGTGTTGTTGGGAACCGTTGTGGTCGACGGTGGTCCCAGGTCGTTGAGTGTTGTCCGACCAGTGTTGTTAGCCTGAGTTGTGGGTCGTTCCTGGCTGTGGAGTACCTCCAGCCAGTGTGCTTTGTGCTGCGAGCTGTTGGAGAGGCTAGTGTCTCGTGTTTCGTGTTAGCTGATCAGTTGAGTCATCGAGAGGGCTCCAACTGTTGTGCAAGATATTTGGGGATCTTGAGTCCTACCGTTCTGAGAGTGAGCGTGGATCTTGACTTTAGCCTGCTTATGCCAATGTTTGATACTCTATGCCGCGCCGTTTTCCTCAGTTGGAGTCGCGTCCCTGAGTTGCCGCTGTGGATACGATGGTTGGCCTGTTAAGGCAGGTTTCCGCAGTGGATGCAACGATGGGCCTGTTGATGCAGTTTTGCGCGAGGGGTGAGTTAGTCGGACAGGACGCCCCACGTAAATCCCGTCCTCATGTGGATGTGTGGTAGTGGGCAGGTGCGTTCCTAGTCGACAGGCGCAGGGTTGACTGGACCCTATGAGGCAGTCAATTCGATTGGGTCGATTGAGCACCTTGGGTGCGAGTGGTCACCTTTACTTTCATCTGTTCCACTTTTTGAGCATCTAGATAGAGGCATGGTAGCTGTAGAGTAGCTCCAGCTTTTCTTGTTCAGATTTCATTGCACTGTTATCTTTTGCCTCTAGTAGACTGTAAGACCTGGCCTTTCCTTGACCCTTCCCGTTACCCCTTTTCTTATGACTGTCCGACTGTGGGACAATTTTTGGTGCTTTTCCGGAGACTCCGTCGAGACTCGCGGACATTTTTAGGCGGAAGGGCTCGTGAAACGGAGAACGGGGACGCGATCGGTTTCGGATTTCGACTCCCGGTTCTCCCAGAATAAAATCTTGAAGTTCGGACCCCTTTAGGCGCTCCGGGATCCGTGCGAGCGAATGACACGCTTTTCGAGACAACCTTAGCCGCCGATTGTTTTTAGGGTTTCCTTAAAACCGGGGGCCGTAGGGTTTTTTCCCTCTTGGTTTTCTCTCTTGACGGCTAGGATTTAGGGCGGCGCTTTTAAGAAAGAAACCCCAATCCATATTTCCTCCCTTTTCAAGAGGCGGCGTGAGAAACCGAGGCGACGAGACGAGGAGAAGGGAAGAACGGGGGAAACCCATCCCTCGTGGAGCCTTCCGTTGGAGACGAGAGGGACGATCCACCCTCCCCCCTTTCCTTGCAGGATCACGGTAAGCGTCGTTCCCCTTTATTGCAATTTCTGTGGGGTCGAGGTTTTGGTTGGGGGTCGTTCGGGTGTCGCACGCGTCGTGGGTTGTGGTAACGGGAAGCCGCCGTCGCCGTTGTCAAACGGGAGGCCGCCGCCGCCGTTATCATGCCCACGAGGTCGTCGCCGGAGTCGCACGGGAGAGAAAACGGAGAAGAAAACGAAAAAGGGGGCGTTACTATTCATCGCGCACGGATCCTCCAGCCGCGGTCCACAGACCCCGGGCGTGCACCCGGTGCACGCCTCGCAGCCCCGGAGGGGCAGACCCGGCGCACGAAACCGTGCGCCGGGCTGCACACTGTGCGCGGTGCACGCTCCGGGTGTGCACCCGGCGCTCACCGCGGCAGCCGCGCGGCATGGACCCGGTCCGCGCCCTTCCACGTGCGCGGCGCGGCCCAAGCCGCCCCGGCTCACCCTGCTGGGCGTGCACCCGGTCTGCGCCGCAGTCATCTGCTGCCGTGGACCCGGTCCACGCCTGGATCCGTGCACCATCCGTCAGCCCGGAAGCCCGGGAGCTCCGTTTTGGCCCATTTTTGGCCCGTTCCGCCCCATTTTTGAGTGTTTTTGACCACGACGATGTTTTTAACATTACCTTTCCTACTTTAGTTTTCGGGCGCAAGGTGGGATGATTTCCGACTGGAACTCCCCGCACACCCTTTTCTTCGCGTTCCAGGTGGGTACCCCTTGGAATATCTTTGTGCATGTTTTCGTTATTGTCATTTATATCTTGTAAGGGGTGACGTGGACCTCCGGGTTTAATGAACGTCGTGGTGGGAGACTAGATGGGCAGATTGCCCCTCCGAACAACAGTTGGATTGTTCGGAGCATGCGAGCGATGAGGACGACGAACAGTGTGACCAGTCGGACGTCGAAAGGTGGGTTCCTTCCCCGACAGTTATTGAGTCGGGAAATGAGGACAAGTGGTAAGAGCAAAGGTTTGACGCGTTAAAAGGATACTAACCACATTTATGCTTATGTTTTTATTATCACCACGTTTATGGCGGCTAAGGGTCGCTATGCTCGAGGACACACCATGATCTGGGAGATGGCCGAGGCAGGTGCTCGGTCTGGTTTATCGAGGTAGGTGCTCGGATTGGTTAACCGAGGTTGGTGCTCGGTCTAGGCTCTTGTTTTGCTACACGCACACCGGCGGTTTGGCCACCGCAAGGGTGTGCTTTTTCGGAAAAGTGGTACGTTGACCCGTGTACCCCACGTGATGGTGACGTTAGGAATGGGGGCCCCCGTGGGTGGGGGGTGTGAGCGGTGATGCCGAGGTGGGTGCTCGGCGGCCGAGGCAGGTGCTCGGCAGGGGTTCCGAGGCAGGTGCTCGGTGTGGTTGCCGGGGGAGGTGCCCGATTTTGTTTGCACAAGGTTCTGCATTGTTTTGTTTGCACAAGGTTCTGCATTGTATTGTTTGCACAAGGTTCTGCATTGTATGGTTTGCACTGGGTGCTTCATTGTTGATTGCTCTGGTTTTTATCGTGGTTTGCCTTACTTTAGCCCTTATTGCTTTTATTACTGTTTCTGGTCACTGACTCCCCACTCCGTGACAAGTTCACCCAGTCCGTCCACGGTGGAGCGCTAGGGCACCGGTGAGGCCGCGAGGGTGCTGTTCTGACTTCTAGTGACTTCGGATACAGTGACTCTTCTTTCCCTTTTCTTTTATTACTCATGCTAGCTAGTTGTGGATTGCGACACCCCCGTGGGGTCGAAGTGGATGTTGCCTCTTCCTTTTTTCGAATAAACGAATGATTGTTACATTCTTTCTTACTTGGCCATTTTAAACAATGAAAAGCAAAGAAAACCGTTTGCGAAAACTATTTTTAAAACGTGGGTGTCGTGTGGGCACCGGATTTTTCAAACCTTGTGGAATTTATGTGTTTGAGAACTGTTTTCACAAAGTTCGGCATCGAGTGGGTGCCGTTTTTAAACCCTGTGAATTTATGTGGATTACAAACGGTCTTTCCTAAAACGATGGCATCGTGTGGGTGCCGCTTTCAAAACCTTGGCCTCTATGTTCTATGTGAATACTAGAATGTCATGCGAGTTGTTTGGTTGTATGTGTACGAGACCCCAACTGATGTGGTTAGAGATTGTATGTGCTACACCTTGTGAGACACTTTGTAATTGAGACGCCGTGCATATACAAAGGAGACTCTGCCCGTTTGCAGAGTGAATTTGTGTATGCGGCGGGTCTGGACGCGCACCGGGGAGCATTGGTTTACAAAAAAAAAATACATGGCTGAATTAGGGGCATCGGTGGCTCCTCTTCCGCGCGATTCGAACCCCCGGGGCGTGACAGATTAAGATGGTATCAGAGCGGTAAACTTTAACCACAACAGTCGGGGCCCAACATCCACGGGACGCAATACACTAACTACTGATTAATAAAGTGAACTTGGGGTAGACCAGTAGATCGTGAGTGTGCGAGGGAAAAAGGGGGATTTAATTTCGGTACGTCTGTAGGTCGTGGTGCTAGACCCGTTAGGTCTAGGGTTGACTTGGTTTCTTTGTATATAGCGAATAATGGCCCGAAATGGGTTATCAGCGGAGAACGCAGGGGCAGAAAGTAAGGTGCCAATAGCGGCGGAGTATCAGCTGCTCCGACAACAACTACAAGAGGTGGCCGGGCAGTTAGCAACCCTTATGGAACAAATGCGGCAGTGGGCGCAACAGTCGACAACACCAATGGGGGTCACCCAGGCTTCTTTGCCCGGACCAACCGCACAAGTGACGAGACCGCCGGTGGCGGTCAGCGAGACTACGGTTGCCCCTTCTCCGACAACGGTGACCGAGATACCGTCGGTTCATCCGACGACGCCTTCAGTAGCACTAGCACCAGCAACTTCGGGACTTACGCCGGGAGCCACTGTTGGAGCCCCCTTGGGAGAGACCGTGGTGACACCTACCCCCGGAATGACCGCCGATGCTGCGGGGGAAGCCCTTATCCGGCAAACCGAATGGGATGGGGTGACAGCGAACTTGGCAAATTTCAAGAGGTACGACCCACCCGTGTTTGAGGGAGAGACGACCGACCCTTGGGTCGTGGAAAAATGGGTGGATACCATGGAGAAGCTTTTTGAAGACCTATTGATGGAGGAACATGAACGGGTCCCTTTGGCAGTCCACTTCCTTGAGGGAAACGCCCGCAGGTGGTGGAGGATGGTGCGCCCGGACCCCTCGGAGGGCACCGCCCTTCCATCTTGGACCACGTTCCGAGAAAAAAAACTGTTTGGGGCATTTCTCTCCGACAGCATCAAACAGCAGATGGAAGATGACCTGAAGCACATCAAGAAAGAAAGTCAGACAGTTACGGGATATCAACGTGTTACGGCATTTTGGTTTTGGCATATTTCGTGAGTCAAGTCAGTGAGTTGTGTGGTGACCCGGATCTTTGCAGGGCTTCTACAGTGTGACCAGCAGCTTCTGGAAGCCTACGTGGCATGTCGGCGGTGTTCGCGCGCCAGTTTGGACACAAGAGATGGACTCGGGGCTTAAAATGGATCTCGTAGGTAATCGGGGGACCCCATCGGATGTTTAGAACAGTTTATGCGAGGAGTGGATATCAAATTTAGGCTCGGCGCGGAATTCGGATTAAAAATACCTTTCCGGGAGCCTCCGGCAAATTATAGGATTGGAATTTGGCAAAATGGACGCCGGATTTGGAATCAGCGCGCGAAAACGGTGAAGATGGGCTAATTACTTACTGTTTTTGAGCTTGCGGGTACTGTTCATGCCGGAACAGTATTTCCGGCGATCGCCGGCGGCGGCTGGCAGCGTCGGCGGGCGGCGGCGCAGCGTCGGGCAGGCGTTTGGCGGCCGCGGGCAGGCGGCTCAGGGCGCGGGCAGGCGGCTGAGCGCGCGGGCAGGCGCGCGGTCCACCACGGAGGTCGTGCACCGGGGCGGGCCACGTGGCGCTCTCCGGTTGGCCGGTTCAGCAGGCGCGGTCGACTGAAATTGGGCCCGGGTGCACGGTAGACCGGGTGGACACGTGGCGTGAGGTGATTGGTTCGGTGTTGTGCTCCCGGTCCACGCAACCGGTGGAGTGGGTGACCGGGGCAGGTGGCCGTACGGCGGGGCAGGTGGCCGTACGGCCCGGGTCAGCCGCGACGTGCGCGGTCCACGGCGCGACGTGCGTGGTGCACGGGTTGCCGGGCCACGTGTCGCGTCGCCATTCGCGGGCGCAGGTGCACCGGGTGCAGTGGGGGCCCGGGGGAGTAGTGGACTGGACTGTGTGGTGGACCGGGCCGCACTGTGCGCGCCCGAAAGTGGTGGGCCGGGCCGCACTGTGCGCGCCCGGAAATTTCCGGGCGCCCGAAAATCTGGACTTAATGGGAATTATCCCAATTGTTTTCCTCAGCCTATTTAAAGGCAGCCCGAGCCTCTGTTTTGGGGCTTTTTCTCCCAAACCACACCTCCTCTGCCCGAGCTCCCTTAAGCTAAGTTTTTCACCTCTAAGTTCTTGATCTTCCTACAGAGTTTTGGGATTTTTGGGGGCACGAATCCCGAGGTTCCCCATTTTACGGTGCGGCATGATGTTGCGTTCTAGTGTTCTTCTTCGGCGCAGCGACAGTGTTTTGGCTCCCCTGGGCTACCCCGAGCTCCTTTTTCTGTGATTCTTGCGCCGACAGACTCCTAAGAGGTAGGGCTTCATCTTTCGTATTGATCGCGTTTTCCCGTTGCGAGTTTTTGGCACGGATCCCGAGGCAACACTGTGACCCTTTTTCTGTTTGGCTTTGTGGGGACAGCATCGAGGTTTTTTGGCTATATCTTTGCGCACAAGCGTCAGCCGGAAAGGAGCTTATACAACTTTTTCATATACAGATCGCAAGTAACGCGCTCGTATTTTTCTTGGATTTTTCTGAGATTTCATCAGAGGTGAAAATTACTGTTTTCTCAGTGAACAGTGTACAGTTTTAATACAGATTTTTGTATGAGTGTACCCCCTTGCCGAATTTTTATCTTGACTTACCGAACTCCGATTTGGGCGTGCAAGGTACCGTTTCGAAGCTATCGACGCAAGGATTGCTGTGATATTTTTATTGGAATTTTCTGGGCACTATCTGCAGGTGATAATTTAACAGTTCAGAATTTGAGGTTGTATGTGGTTTTAAGTGCTATATTTGGGAGCCTAGTGTAATTAGTGGACTTTGTATTATGCCAGGAGTGTTGCGGGTGTGCTGAACTTATTGGAGCAAGGGATTAGAGTTATTTGGTGTTTTCAGCTGTTGGGCTTTGGACAGTCAGCTTTTCAGGTGGGTGTCTTATTCCCGGAACCGGTGGACGGTCCTCTAAATTTTCATATGTTAGCATTGCATGCAGGTGAATGGTACAATAGCTGGGATTGATCGGTAAGTTTAACAATGAGGATTTTATGGAAATTGCAAGTGAATTATTCACAGTATGACAATGGTATTAATCAAATAGTCATGTTGATGATTAGTGAAAGCTTATCTAAGGCAAGGATACCCTATATGATTAATTATCATGCCATATTAGCACATAACCTTTTATGAGGATGGTTTATGCATTGGGATAGGATTATGTAGTTATGTGCAGGTTCTACTCTGAGGAGCCATTATGGATTGAGAATTATGGACAGGTATGGTCATTGATAATTTTGGCATGAGGTTTATCTTCTTTATTCTTCTTGAGGACAAATGCATGCTTGTATGGACATATGTGTATGGACATATAGTTAGGCCATCTTTTACTGCTGCACTACATATTGGAATTTGACTTAGGAGAAACCATGATTGCTTTCTTTCTCCTTTTTATTTAGACTTTTGAGTCATGTTGCTCGGGTTCGAGCAGAGGTTTGGGATAGTGTAGCTGGGACCTTAGGGTCAGAGACAGGGTGTGCTTGATGTTGGATTGTGGGTTATTGCGGCAACCGCGGACAGTAGGCGGTTGACCGGATCTTGATTAATTTACCCAATTGTGGATTGTGGGTTATTGCGGCAACCGCGGACAGTAGGCGGTTGACCGGAACTTGATTAATTTACCCAATTGTGGGTTGTGGGTTATTGCGGTGACCGCGGACTTTGGGCGGTTGACCGGATGTTGACTATTGCATCAGATTGGGTATCAGATTTGTTCTAGTGGATGGTGTTTCCCACTTTTTGAGTACTATTGCATCAGATCGGGGTTTTGTTAGTGGAGGGAGTTTCCCACTTTGATCATAGTCTTGATCCAGTCCTGCTATTATGAGACAGTGGTTACAGAGATACTCGATACAGTGATGCTTGATACAGTGATACTTTACTCGTGTGGGTCGCTCCCCTCGAGTGCCACTCCGGAGTAGGCTTTCCACGGTGTGAGCGCCGGGCACCAGGCAGGTTCTTGAGTTCGACAGCAGAGCAGGCAGTACCAGTGATTACTGGTCTATCGATTGGGTTTATTCAGGCAGATACTTTTTGTTACACTCGTGCCTGGGGGACCGAGTGGAGTCTAGTAGCTTTGTTTAGACCAGTGCTTGTATTGTTGGGAACCGTTCGGGGTTTGACGGTGGTCCCGTGGTCGTTGTGAGTTCTTTGACCATTGTGTGAGAGGTTGAGCATCTTGAGTCTATCCGTTCTGAGAGAGAGAGCATGGATTATGACTATAGCCTGCATGAGCCACTACTCAATAGCGAGTTAGTCCGTTTGGACGCCCTACGTAATTCCTGCCCGTCAGCGGGAGGTGGTTGTAGGTGGGCGCAGGTTTGACTGGACCCGATGTGGCAGTCAGCTCGATTGGGTCAATTGAGCTCCTCGTGTGCGAGTGTTGCATATCTTATCAGAGTTTCCCATTTGAGCATTTGGATAGAGGCATGGTAGCTGTAGAGTGTTTCCAGCTTCTTCTTTCAGTTTACTGCATCGGTTATCTTTTGCCTCTAGTAGTCTTGGTGGGCAGATCGTCGGGCCTTGTGGCGATACCCCACTGAGAACTCCCTTATTGCGTAGTTCTCACGCCCGTTGGGGGTTTTCCCCCTTTTGTCCTTTCTCCTCTTTGTTTTGCAGAGTCTTGGCGGGTGTTGCCGTTCTGTGGTTGCTGTGCGTGGTGAGGGAGTAGCGAGCTAGATCCAGGACCCATCTTTGGAGAGTAGCGGTACCCCCTTTGGAGGAGATCTTCAGTATAGTCGGTAGATTGGTATTTATTTCCTCTTTTGAGAGACTGATGTAGTGAGGATATGATGTATTGAGAGCTTGTACACTGATGTTTTATTTGAGATATCTCCCTGTTGAGCTATGAGTTTTGTACTCGAGGTTAATGTATGATTATCATTTTTGGGAGATGGACCTTGTTGTTTTATCTTCAGTTGTACAGTGGTTGATTTTATTCTACAGCAGTTTTATCTTTTAGCTCTGATATCTGTTAGCTGTAGTTCTTTTTACAGGTAGGACGCTTCGCCTATGCGGGTTGGCATAGGTGCGGATCTGTTGGCGAGCCCGGGTCGCAGTTTCGACCCCGGGGCGTGACAGATTAGGTGGTATCAGAGCCTAGGTTGTAGGTCATGGTGGACTTAGAAACCCTAGGCTTGTGGTTGGACCCTAGGATGACTTCGTGAGAGTCGTGATTTGTAGCGAGAGTCCTGATTGAGTTTTGCACCTCTCCCGAGGGACGGGATGAGTGATTGGCATGTTTATTCTCCTAAGTAGTTATGTTGGCTGCAGACAACATAACCGCTATGGAATGGGTGACATGCTCTAGACTTCGATGGATTGGGTCGAGCGTTGTGTGTGCTGATTTGTGGTTTCGTCGTGGCGAGCGGTGTCTCCCCGACCGCTGGGTTTGGGACCTTTGTGCATCCTGTCATGGCAGTTGAGCTTGAGCGGTTGGTTTTGGGCCGGATACCCGGATTGAGGTCAGAGAACTCCGAACCCAGATGACAGGATTGTCAGAGACATATCAGCGGCAGTGTGAGCAGCTAGTTTGGTGACGCAGTTGTCAGAGCAGTGGGCAGCCCGACTGTACTTTTCTTCTGAGACCACCAGGATGTAGTACCCTCAGCGGCAGGGATTTTTGTAGTGCCAATAGAGCGGAGTGGCCCCCTCCGTGCCAATGTTTAGTGCCAAGGCACTGAGGTAGGGTGGATGGTTGACAGCAGAGGAGCTGTGGGGCATGTTTGATTTAGTGAGCCAGATTTGGCAGATGCACCACCCCGACTCGTAAGATTGAGCTTGGAGCCTTTGGAGGCAGAGTCGTGGTTGGGGGTGATGGAGTGATCAATTGAGAGCCTCCCTGTGCTAGAGAGTTTATGCAGTTGTTGAACTGGTGCTCCAGGTTTCGAGGGACGAGGCACATAGGATAAGTGAGATTGGGAGTGGATTGCACCAGGATACTCTTTAGTTTCTTTTCGGTCCCTCATGTTCGGGTTTTGGACTGTGGATGCCTCGTCGGAGTAGGCATTGTGTTTGGAGCTGGACACTGCAGTTCCTTGGATGGGGATCTGCCGCTAGAGGCGAGTTCTGGAGGGAGGCGCTTGGCGCTAGGTGATGGAGGACAGATCGGCAGGCAGAGGCATTTTCGTTTTGCTTTCCTGGGTGGTGGATATCCTTGTGGATGGTTAATGCAAAGCTTACCCAAGGGAATTCTACCCTTTGTGATTTATAACTTGCATATTTTGATTGTATCATATGGGATTGAGGGGTGAGCTTAGAAAGGATAAGTGTATAGGGAATTGCATGGATTAATGGTGTTTTGTCTTATGACGGTTGCAATGATGGACTTCTGAGATGTTGGGGGATCGGGCGGACCCCGGATGGCAGTAATCAGTGTCTATATCAGAGTAGCGCAACGGTAGCGTGTTTTTGTTGTCTACGGAGGATCGTATCTGTTGCCTCAGCGTGAGCAAAGACAGAGGTCGTGCTCCCTTGTGATTGAGGGATATTTTCTGACTGGACTAAGCGACAACGCTGCATCGTGTGGATGAGCTTGTGCCGCTGGTTGGACGGGCGCCACGGCAGTGGATCGGGTTGTTGCAAGGTGTGATTTCATCACCGCAGTCGGAAGTTAGTGTACCTCGCTTTCCGGCATGGGACTAAAGGCAGAGTTATTACCACTGTGCACTATGAGGTACAGATACCATAGGTTGTTATGCATGTGAAGGATGGCTTGTGGGTGTTTGTTCAGTGTCGTTGAGACCACTGAGTGATACCCAGCCAAAAAACCTCTTGATATGGGGATGGCACGTTCGATGTTTGACCCAGTGCTTGGATTGGTGGCACGGCCCCACTGGCATGGTTAAGTAGCAGAGAGGGTGCTGATTGTGACCTTTGCGTAGGCAGACCAAAGGAGGTCTTGTTATGGGGAGATTGTTCGAGCACACAGGGTTTAGCGACTGTGTGAGAGGAGCTTATGGTGGCGCCGGGACCAAAGGATATTTCTATTGCTGCGAAATCCCGGGTGTGAGTCCACTCGAGTTGATGATTATGCTCGCCTGTTAGGGAGAGTTGATTGCGGTTGACGTGGTTCTGGAAAACCGCGCCAACCTCCAGTACGCACCACTTGGATTATCGGTAAGACGCTGGGAGAGGTTGATCGCACCGGTGCAGGGATCTGTTGGATAGAGGGTCTGTTTGACCTAGTGCCATGTCGTTGATACACGACGGTGAGAGCCCTTTGGGATTGGAGTCCAGGCAGGTCCAGGTATTATTTAGAACAATTTGAAGGAGCTATAATTCCGGCAGTTATTGGTTGATGGCCTGCGCAATTGGAATTTCAGCTGAGGGCATTGTCTAGATGGTGTTCAGGACACAGTAGGGGCATACGAGTACAGTGAAGCCAATGGATTGACTAATGCCCTGTTGCCTCTAGATTGAGGAATTCTGTGTTTCAGTTGGCCTTGAACGGTTTGATAGCGGCATCCTCCAGGAATATTTTGTTTTACCCCCTCCCTGAGTGTTTAGAAGCTTGTGCAGCATTTGTATATGTGTGACAAGGATCTGTGGGGAAAACTTTTTGCCATGTCGTTGTGGTGCAAGTTTTAGCTTCGAGAGCAATCTTCCTAGATTACTTCTTCTAGCCGAAGGGGCGGCGTGTGGAATATTCGGCCAAGTGGATGCTATTTAAGACGGCCGAGATCGACGGTCATTGTTGGGGGTTGAGGGGAGTTTTGGAACCGGGATAGTGCCAGCAGAGCTTTGATGACAGGGTGATGAGATTGGTACCAGCGCCGATCTAAACTAGGTCAGTGGTGGGAGATGGATTTGTGAGTTATAGTGATACCTCCCGTAGTGGCTGTAGGAGCCACCATTGGATTTTGTGAGCAGCCAGTATCACCCCGACAGAGCCACTGTGGTGGCGGATGCCTGGAGCAGAAGAGCTATTTGGGAGTCGAGTTTGACGGTTCCATAGCTGGCACTGTGTGGGGCCATCCTTGTGTGCAGGGTTTGAGTTGAGTCCCTGAGGATCCCTTTTGATGAGGCTGCGGCTGAGCAATCCACTTAGGTGGTTAAGTGTTGAGGCGACCGAGTGTGAACCCCTGCTTGTTTGGGCCCTTTTCTGTGCAGGTGTTTGTGTGGATGTGATTCGGTCGCTTTGGTTGAGCTGGCTCTTGGGAGTGATTTTAGAGCGTGTTACTCAGGCTGTTTGTTCCTTTTCCCCCCGCCTTTGTTGGAGTTTTTGAGGTTTTTCTGCGTCTCAGCTCTGGAGTGTCATGTTTTGGACCCCTCGCCCGTGTTTGACTCGTTCCTTTTGGGGTCTGTGAGAGTTTGGAGTACGAGGGACGCCGTTGCGAATTCCGACTCGTGAGGTGAGGGAATTGCGCAATCGGGCTATGCCGTACTGGTTGTTGCTGTTGTTGTTGCTGAGGAGTAATCACGGGGAGTGATAGGTGACTTGGGAGCTGGAGACGGCGGTGTTGAGTATTGACCCCTGGTTTCTGGGACTCCTTGGGAGTTGCCTTAGTTTCGAGGACGAAACTTTCTTCTAGTGGGGAGGATGTGGTGACCCGGATCTTTGCAGGGCTTCTACAGTGTGACCAGCAGCTTCTGGAAGCCTACGTGGCATGTCGGCGGTGTTCGCGCGCCAGTTTGGACACAAGAGATGGACTCGGGGCTTAAAATGGATCTCGTAGGTAATCGGGGGACCCCATCGGATGTTTAGAACAGTTTACGCGAGGAGTGGATATCAAATTTAGGCTCGGCGCGGAATTCGGATTAAAATACCTTTCCGGGAGCCTCCGGCAAATTATAGGATTGGAATTTGGCAAAATGGACGCCGGATTTGGAATCAGCGCGCGAAAACGGTCAAGATGGGCTAATTACTTACTGTTTTTGAGCTGCGGGTACTGTTCATGCCGGAACAGTATTTCCGGCGATCGCCGGCGGCGGCCGGCGGCGGCGGGCAGCGTCGGCGGGCGGCGCGCAGCCTCGGGCAGGTTTGGCGGCCGCGGGCAGGCGGCTGAGGGCGGCAGGCGGCTGAGCGCGCGGGCAGGCGCGCGGTCCACCGGGAGGTCGTGCACCGGGGGCGGGCCCGTGGCGCTCTCCGGTTGGCCGTTCAGCGGCGCGGTCCACTGAAATTGGGCCCGGGTGCACGGTAGACCGGGTGGACACGTGGCGTGAGGTGATTGGTTCGGTGTTGTGCTCCCGGTCCACGCAACCGGTGGAGTGGGTGACCGGGCAGGTGGCCGTACGGCGGGGCAGGTGGCCGTACGGCCCGGTCGGCCGCGACGTGCGCGGTCCACGGCGCGACGTGCGTGGTGCACGGGTTGCCGGGCCACGTGTCGCGTCGCCATTCGCGGCGCAGGTGCACCGGGTGCAGTGGGGCCCGGGGGGTAGTGGACTGGACTGTGTGTGGACCGGGCCGCACTGTGCGCGCCCGAAAGTGGTGGGCCGGGGCGCACTGTGCGCCCCGCCGAAATTTATCCGTGCGCAGACCGAAAATCCGAATTAAGGTGGGAATTTATCCAATTGTTTTCCTCATGCCTATTTAA